>OENM01000289.1:0-13488 GCA_900239745.1 Rotaria magnacalcarata | reverse complement strand
ATTGAGATAAAAGAACCATTTTCGATAATTTTATTAAGCAACTTTAGAGGTCCATAGTGTGTGTATTTTGTGTAAAAAAACAGAAACAAAGCATGAGTAGAACAAGAGAAATATGAATTTCAATCTTGTGCGAAAACTTTTCGATCACCCGTTATTTTCTTCATTTCTTTTCGTTTGATCTGTGTATATTAAAGACGAATCCTTGTAATCCATCTAATACTTTTCAAGATGATATTATATTGACTTTATAAGTTTCAAATAGAGACACCTGAACAACTCATTGCAGCTACGGGGTCATTCAATGCATTTTCATTTCAACGAAGAATATCAGAGATCTTACTAATTTATCATAGTTCTTTAGCAGGAGACAAGGCATCAAAAAGTATTGATATTACAATTTCAAAGTCTTACTTGAAAATCGATTAATTTGAGTACACTTTTTAGTATTACCGTGAATAAAACTTATATTCAAGATATTAATGATGCTGGACAATAATACATCAATTTGTTATTGTTGTCCTATGATCAATACATTGCTTACCAATATTGTTGTTATCGATGGTTAGAAGTTTATCGAAATACGAACAAGCTTGTTGATACCTGCTGTAGGTATAAAGGATGTGCTCAAAAACATTTGTTTATCAGTTAAATGAACAGTTGCAAGATGAATAATAATGGTTAGTGGAGACAATACTTAAAGTAGAAAAAAGAAACAACGCACATGAAAAATAGAGCGCTATTTCAAATGTAAAAATCTAACTGACAAACGCATGTGAATTCTACATTTCAGCTGTGCAGTGGTCTTGCTAATAAATATTTGTCAAATACAGATTGATGAGTGTTGTGNNNNGTTATCGATGGTTAGAAGCTTATCGAAATGCGAACAAGCTTGTTGATACCTGCTGTAGGTATAAAGGATGTGCTCAAAAACATTTGTTTATCAGTTAAATGAACAGTTGCAAGATGAATAATAATGGTTAGTAGAAACAATACTTAAGCAGCAAAAAGAAACAACGCACATAAAAAATAGAGCGCTATTTTAAATGTAAAAATCTAACTGACAAACGCATGTGAATTCTACATTTCAGCTGTGCAGTGTCTTGCTAATAAATATTTGTCAAATACAGATTGATGAGTGTTGTGAAAAGTAGAGACTAAATGAATTTCTGTTTATGCAATATTGATCAGAGTAAACACTTCGAAACAATATATTTATATCTATATCCATATAATCAACTGGGAATAAATACACAAGATTGATTCTATCTTAATATGCACACAAACACAAAAATGGTGGAATGTTTTTAAAATGGGGTGAGACTGAATTTAAGTTTATTTACGATCCTCGCATATGAGCATGAAGCTGCTCGAAGAATTTCAAGTGATATGCCATTTTAGCAATGAGTAAGTCTTGATTTAATCATAGAAGTTCTAAATGTGTTTTTCATTCGATTTAATGTATAAAGAGCTCTTTCAGCAGTTACACTGGTAATCTTTATAGTCAGGTAGAGTCGAATGAGCTCATATAAAATTCTGAAAAGATTTGTTTGCCAATAATATATGTATTTCAAATTTCACAAAAAGTAGTAATTTTCGTCATTTATCTTATTTTCAACTGGTTTCTATTAATTAAAATGGAAAGAATATCGGAGTTCATAAATACGGCAGGTTTCAATTTTTCAAAATCAATATCATCATGAAAACGAATCTATAACTGTTTTTTGCGTACTCAAAAAGTGAGTACACTCTAGAATCGGTCAGTATGTCCGGCCGTTTACACGATAACTTTCGAAAGGAGAGTCAGATCGTGATGAAAGTTTCTACACAGTTCAGCCTCATCAATGTCTCAGTCGAGTTCGAAGATGAGAAGGATCGGTCAAGAAATGGATGAGTTATCGAAAAAATTATCATTATTTACCAGGCCATCCCTGAGGGGGAGTACAGGGATTTTTCAAAGAAATGTTTTTCTCAGAATTATCCGCAACATATATAAATCGACTCAGTTTTTAACGCTGATTCCGAATCTGATACTAGTTTTGAACTAAACCATAGCTTTCTAACAAAACATCGCCTGAAAACGGTCTCAAAATGCACAAAAACTGCATCCAGAAACCAAAGTGCCTAGTTTCTCATGATAATTTTGGTGTTCAGACATTCTAGAATGACTCATATGTCCCATGTACTTTTTGCAGTACACAACTCTCGGATGAAATCCGAAGTTTCCACATTTATTTTATCATCAAATGACTCATTAGATATATTACGAGCAATGTTTTCAACATCGCATGATACGCTGTTGTTTTTTGTCTAAATCAAACAGATAGTATATCAATAATCATTTTAAAAGATACGCCTAAATGTTTGTAGAGTTTGATTTGTACCTTGAATACATTAAAAACAATGAATAACTGCTTCAGCGGCACACAAAAATATCTGGTAAAAAGTAATCGTAAGTTTCAGACACGTCTGAAAGTTTTCCTTTATCTGTAAATATTGCATGACCTAGTTTGACTTCAAAAATAAAATAAAAATTGTTCCTTGGTGTAAGTAAACCATTTGCTTTTATACCAACACTACAATTTTTGTCAATAATTCTATACAGTGTTTCTTGAACTAAAGATCAATATGGATTTTTTGAATATTCGAATTCTATCTAAATAGAGTATTTTTTATTATTTCTACAAATAATAGTTTATATACTCAAAGTATCAATGATTATAGTTTATCGAGATATAATACACTGAGTATGCTCAATAGGCTGGTTTTTCATTTAATTTAACGATTTAAAGACAAATAATCAAAGTGAATTAAGAAAATAATTAAAAAACAAATCCAACAGATGCTTTTTTCTTTATGTTTGATTGTCCCTGAAAGATAACTGCAATATGTTAGAGATTCTTTCGCTTCGTCTATTTTCTATTAGTCTAATCAGTTCCACATTCTAGGCACAAAGTTAATGTATGAAAATGACTTTTATTTTATTTTAGCGATTAAATTATTCTATTAAAAAAATTATTTCATAAATTATGCAGATAACCATTTATCTTTGCAGATTAATTTCAGTTTTGTTTGAAATCAATTTCATATTGTTTTGTTTTTCTTCTATATTGCATATTGTTCTAAGAGAAACGCATTGTTTTTAGGGGACGGCGGCAAATTTTATATGCGTGCACAAACAAAGAGAAAAAAAGATGCAACAGAAAGAGTTTTACGTGATACAACAAAGCATTACAAAAGTGTAAAATAGGAGAAAAAAAGAAGTGAAATAAAGGGCAATGAGTCAATATGTTTATTTGTCTTGTGTCTTTATTAAAGTTGTGGTCGTGGTTCAACAATAAGACGAGCCGAGCAATCGGATGACCCAGCTGCATTTGAAGCCGTACATGTGAATAAACCTTGATCTTCCATAAATACTTCTGATATATATAATAAACTACGATTTCCTTCAGTAAAGATCTATTAGTAGGAGAGAGCAAGAGAAAAAAATAAGTATTTTAGGTTTTTATTTTTAAATAAAAAATTAATTTACCTGAAAGTCAGGTGAATCTCGTATGAGTTCTCCACCACGATACCATGATAAAGTTGGAGTTGGGTCACCGCGTACTTCAACTTCAAAGCGTACTTGTTCACCTTCATATGTAGTTAAATTACTGAAGCCGCGAACAAATTCTGGTACTTGCATTGTATCTAGTTCGAAAATTTAAAAAAAAATCATACTTTAAATAATATTAAATTCAACAGTCAACTTACGATCAACTTTTAATGTAGCCGTACTAGCTGTTGTTCCAACTGGATTTGAAACAACACATTTATAGAGTCCTAGATTTAGAAGAAAAAAATGGTTACATAATTAGTTTTTTTATCGTAAAAATGAAAAACAAATCTAACCTGCATCTTCTGCGTATGCTTCTAAAATAAATAATTGATGTTTTGTTCCATCAGATTTTGGTTTAAAGAATTTAGATGGTTTTATTGCCCATTCTGATGTTCCTTTATACCATTTAACATCGGATCCTGGTAAGAAAAAACAAAATAATTGGTTGATTTATGCTTTTAATTTTAATTTTCATACCAAAACTAGCTGGTATAATACATTCAAATGTAGCTGATTCTCCTTCTTTGACATGTAAATCTTCTAGTGGTTTTTCTAGATAAGGTACTTTATGTATGAGTTTTGGATCGTCAATTAATGAAGCTTTCTTGCCACCAGCTCCTCGTGATGTTACAGTTAATGTGAAACGTGTATTAGCTTTTCCAACTGTATTTCCAGCAACTGCTTCATATTGACCGCTATCAGCCGGTAATGCTTCGAATAGAAGTAATGTAAATACATCATTTTCTTGTATGACACGAAAACGTTTATCATTAAGATTAACGGGTTCATCTTCCTATAAAGGAAAAACATTTTATTTAAAGAACACCAAATCACTAAATGTTTGTGCATTACTCGATAGAAGGAAACTGTTGGAAATGGTTGACCTTCAACACGACATTGAAAACGACCTGGATCACCGGCAAGAATTTCAGTATCATTTGGAACATCGAGAAATCGTGGTGTTTGATCTTCAGCAATAACTATGAATATAGAAGAAGAAAAACAACAGTAATTAAGTTCGAATACAAATTATTAATTTCTATTAAAATATACTTGGCACAATACGCATAGCAGCTTGACATTGTCGAATACCGATTGGATTAAATAATTTAATAGTATATAAGCCAGAATCAATAATAAATGCATGCTTAATGGTAAGTGTACTTTGTGTAGCTGTTGTATTAATTTTGAAATCTTCCGAATCTTCAACCATGAAACCATCACGATACCAGGACACAGTTGGTGCTGGATCACCAGTAAATTCAACACTAACAATAACTTTCGATCCCTCTATGCATTTGAAAAGAAAAGAAAGTTTTGTAAAATTATCTCGAAAACGAATCGGTACGAAATGTTACCTTTAACTTTTAATGGTAACAAAGGTTTGGTAAAGTTTGGTGCGTCACCAGTTTTTTCGACAGTTTGACGCCATGCCATACGATCGGCGGCTTTTGAATGTAGTGGATGCAATAATTTATCAGCTGATGGACGACGCATTCGATCGTCAGCTAGAAAATAGTAACAATAATTAGTCTATTCTTCAAAAGAATATTCCCTTTAATGTATCTTTATTTTAACCAAGAAAAACTTTATAGAGTAGAGAGAAGATCTCAAGAGAAATGTTTTGTAACGATTGATTCTTCTCTTAAAAGATCTTCCTGGACTATTTCATTCTATGTGAAAAAAAAAACGAAACACTGTCAGAATATTATTAACAAACCTGATTCTTTTTGTCGAACTTGTGAGCGCACTCTCAATCTTTCTTCAATGTCAAGATCGAGTGAATCTTCTAAGCCAGTATCGATACCACCTGGTGTTTTTGATAGAGCCGAGCGATAATCTTGTCGAAATCTCAAATTAAGTGTAGCAACACTTTCAGCTTGACCAAGAGAATTTTTTGCTGTACAACACACTGTTCCAGCATCATATTGTCTTGTTTTTGGTATATCAAGATAGTGAACTAGGCCATCATAAATTAATTTATATCGACTACCCTATTAAAATAAAGCAATAAATACTTTAGAAGAGAAGTCTTTCGTATTTTTTTTTGTTAGTTACATTTGCGATATCAGCATTATTGATTGTCCATGTTAATCTTGGACGTGGATGTCCATCAATTTTAACAATAAATTTAGCATTATCACCTTCGTCAACAGTTAGATCTTCTAATGGCATAATGATTTCTGGTGCTTTTGGTTCTTTTTCTTCGACTTTTTCTTCTAATCCAATCATATTTGATGTATATCTATGGAGAACATCGTAATTTCGTTTAGTCAGAAATAAAAATAATTTTCACGTTTTTTATTCATACCTTATTTCATCTTCTAACATTTGTAATTTCGATACACCTTCCATGCCTTCTGGTAATTGTGTATTATAAATAATAGATCGTTTAGGACGGCATTTCAATTCAGCACGAGTACGATCTTCACCGTATGGATTTGTAGCAACACATTCATAGATACCATCATCTTCAGCAAATGTCCATAGAAATTCAAGTGATACATCGGCAAAATCATATCGAGGAATGATTCTTGATGCTATTTAAAAAAGGAGATTAAGTTTTTAGTTTGTTTGGTATCATAAAGTCTATTTATTGTGAAGCACAGTCTAAACGAACTGTTGCAGTATAATAGTAACAGATCAAATGAAAAACTTTGAAGACTTTCGTTAACAGAAAGATTCCAAAAGACAATTTCTTTTTATTACTATTGAAAACGTTAGGATTTCTCTATTTTATGAATAAAGTTTCCAAAATACTTGCATAAAGTTCAACAAGATGGTTACATGAATGTAGTTGTCTAGTAGAGTCCAACATGTTAAGACTTTTTTTGTAACCTAGCTCTGCCCTATCGTGTAACTTTGTACCCTTGTCCTGCCATGCCCTATGACGTTCTTACCCTAGCCCTGCCCTGCAGGACTCTATTGTCTAGAGAACGTTTTTCATATCTGTTAGCAGACAATTTGTCTCTAATTAGAATAAGCTTCACTCTCTATCTTGGATAAATAATAGTTTCTACATTCTTTTTCACATTTTTATGCATTAAAAATTATATTAAAATGTTTGTTTTTACCATGATGAAGAATCTTTCCATTTTTAAACCATTGTACACGCATCATTGGATCGCGTACAGGTATTAACTTCGCTTCAAACATAGAATGATCATCTTCATTTAAGTTTAATTGAGATTTAATATGAACTTTAAATTTCGGTGGTTGTGGTCGATCTTTACTGTACATTTCTTCTTCAGGATATTCTTCTAAATTGTTTTGAAATGCTGCTAGAACTTCATCTGGTAGTACTTTAACACCTCGTCTATATTGAAAACAAAGAAAGATAAATATTTAACTATTGTATTTATTGTTTATATGTATTATTTTTACTTTCGGGCTTCTTCAGCCGGATTATCAAGTTTCTTAGAACGTCTTGGTAATTTATATAATTCTTCAGGTTTCATCTCTGGTGGTTTAACGGGAACAGTCATATATTTCGATCGAATATCTTCCTCCGGTAGACTAAAAAATATCAGCGAAAATAAGAAAACAAAATTCATTTTTTATACATACACTGGTAATTTAGCAAGACTTTGAGGCCCAAGTTGAGGCAAATCAGCTGCATATTTACCAGCTTCGGATAATGCTAGAAGGAAAACAAAGAATTTATGTATATTAACAAAAGAACGTTATACACATTCAAGTTTATAAATGAACTTTAGAATTTTAAGGGTAAGATATTTCCTATTGATTGCATACATATTAATTTAGCAATTTTAATGTTGAATAACTATTTATTTTGTTTCCTGATAATATTATGAGAAGTTAATCAATGTAAAATAGTTTAAAAATAAAACTACTTTTCTATTTGACTTTTTTGTGTAATTAAAATTTACGAAGAAAACTGTTAAATTCTCAGAAGTTAATATATATATATATATATATAGAGAGAGAGAGAGAGAGAGATTTAATACATACGAATAACTGTCACTCTGCATTTTGTAATAGCGGTTCCAGCTAGACTAGTTGCTGTACATTGATACCAGCCAGCATCTGTCATCTTAGCTTCCCGTATATATAATGTAGTTTTAGCTCCTTCATATTCAACTCTGAATAGAAATAATTCAACCAATAAATGAGTAAAATTTTTAAAAAGAAAAGATAAATTTACTTGTATTCCTTATTAGGAGTAAGAGGTCGACCCTCTTTCTCCCATGTGATTTTTGGTTCTGGAAAGCCTTGTGCACAAGCATCTAATGGTGTATCTTGACCTTCAATAATAGTTATATCATAAAGTTGTTCAATGAAGTAAGGAGCAATATTTGAACCTCGTTCTAAAAGAAATCAACCGTTTTTTTTGAATACTGAAATAGCTTAAAAACAATTAACATACCAACAACTTTAAGATGAACAGTAAATGATGCTTCACCAAATTTATTCTTAGCTACGCATGTATATTCAACAGGTGGTCCTAATTTTGGATTACGTATAAGTAATGAATGAACACCTCCTTCATTAACAACATCACAATGATCAGCATCATCTGGTCGTAGTGGTTGACCATTACGATACCATGTTAAACTAGGTTCAGGACGTCCAGCAGGTATATAATATAGACGTACTAATTGTCCTTCTGGTACTTCTTGATCAACAGGAATTTTAATAAAATACGGTGGTTGTCCGTCAGTTGAATCAACTGGTTTAAGTGAAGGCTCAGTTGCAAGACTCGATGGTTGCTGTGGTATTTTTCTTAGACCAGCGAATTTAGCAAGTGGATGCTCTTCAACATTGGCTGTTGGGTGAATTTTTAATTTACATTTTGTTGAAACTTCTCCAGCAATATTCCGAGCAACCATTGTATATTCTCCCGAATCAGCCGTATAAACTGGATAGATAGTTAAACGCACAATACCAGTTTTAAAGTCGTATTCAGGCATAAAACGTTGAGATACCATAAGTGGACGACCATCTTTTAACCACATTATCTAAACAAAGTATATTATTATAAAAAAAAAAGAATATTATTTTCAGAGAAAAAAATATATATATACCGTTGCTCCTGGATGAGCATCAACTGAACAAAATAGTTGTACTGCTTTTGCTTCATCGATGACTTGATCTTCAAGTTCTTTAACTAATCGAATCCATGGTGTTAAATTTTCACGATTTTTCAATGAATCATCAGGTTGAAGAATTGGTCCACGAGGACTAATGCCTGGTGAACGTTGTGGCCCTTCAAATTTACCAAATTTACTTGGTTCAACAAATGGTCGATCATCGATTCCAGGCGTTCCTTCAATATGTACTTCACCAGTTGTTTGATCTTTGCCAACAATATTTTCCACATGAACTGTATATCGGCCAGTATCAGTTGATGGACGTGCAGAATCAATAAATAACGATGCTGTACGTGTATTAATATCAAAATTAGCACGATATCGATTTGATTCGACCAATGGACGATTATCTTTGAGCCATGTAAATTTACCCATTGGATAACCAGCATCAACAATACTTTTCAATATAATCGGTTGAGATTCAGCGAGACGAACATTATTCATAGGTACAAGAACTTTCGGTGGACGAAGTAATTGATTTTCATCGTCTACATTTTGAACGGTTCCCGGTCGATTTTCTAATGGACGGAACCGTGCAGCATCAACGAATGGTCGCGTATCAATTGAAGCTACTGGACGAATAGTTAGTTTACATGTTGTTTCATCACTACCAACAGGATTTGTTGCACGAACTGTATAAATTCCTTGATCATCAGGACGCGAAGCAAGAATTTGTAATGTAATTGTTCGATTGACGATGTCATAGTTTGTCGTAAATCGATTTCCTTCCAGGAGTGGTTGACCATTTTTATGCCAAATGAACTAAAAAATAAATTATATTAAGTATCGATTAAAATTCCATTCAAAATGTACGCGACACAACTTACTGATGCCATTGGTACTCCAGCATCAATTGTAGCTGTGAGAATCACCGGCATTAACTCTTCTAATTCACAATTACTCAATGGTACAATAACACGTGGAGGACGCATTACTTCGGGAGCCTGTTCTTCTTCTGGTCTTGTCGATGGAGGAACATGATTCAAATTACGGAATTTATCAGGTGAAACAAATGGCTGAGTATCAACACCAGGTACGATTGCGATTGGACGTCGGCCTTTACCTTGTGGATGTTCCAAATCGCGAAATTTATCTTGAGGAACAAAAGCTCGATCGTCTACACCTGGTTTATCTGGTACAACACTCAATGAACATATAGTTGAATCTTCGCCAGCTGGATTAGTTGCAATAACAATATATTCACCAATATCTTGAGGACGAATATCGTTTATTTGTAGTAAAACCTGTTTCGTACCGATATCATAACGAGTACGAAGTCGATTTGACGCTGCCAGTGGAGCACCATCTTTCAACCATACAAACTACAAGAAAACAAAAACAAAATTAAGATTGTCATTGTTTACAGAAAAGTCTTACATCAGGTGTTGGTCTTCCAGTAATAGTGGCCTGAAGAAGAACAGGTGATCCTTCGGTGACTTGTAGACTTTGTAATGGTACAATCACTTTTGGAGGTTCCATTTTATCCATATCTTCTTTGGTTGGTGGTGGTGCTTTGACTTCCAATGGTGCAAAACGGTCTGGCTGTATGAAAGGACTTGTATCGATCGAAGCTACAGGTCGAATAGTTAGCGTACATGTTGTCTCATCACTACCAACAGGATTTGTTGCTTGAACTGTGTAAGTTCCTTGATCATCAGGGCGAGCAGAAAGAATTTGTAATGTTAATACTTTTGAGTAGATGTCATATTTAGTAGTAAAACGGTTTCCTTCAAGAAGTGGTCGACCGTTTTTATACCAAGTAAACTAGAAATAGAAATTCAGTTTTATTTAGTCATTTAATAAATGAGAATTCGAATGGAAGACGAAAGAACACAAAGTGTATACGGCAGCAGATTGCTCTTCGCAAATCTAATACTTGAATCTACGATCTTTTACTCTATACTTTGACAGCTTTTAAGTATAATTCAGTAGTTGAAATTTATGCTGCTGAAGATCACTTGTTGACTGCTAGTGTCTGTTGATGAATACGTTATGTCAAGTAATCCTGTGTTTGTGGGCTGCGCTCATCTGTAGGTTTACCAAGACTGTGTAACAGCGTTTACCGCTTTTATTGATATTTGTTTTCGTTCTAGTTAATTGTAAGTTTCGTTTCGACTTGTTGTATCGTTTTTGTTAGTTAGAATAGATAAGATAGGACGTTTTATATGCATATATGTCGAATAAATGGGTATTATTCGTTTATGACATAATACGTTCGATTCTTCGTCTCTTGCAGAAACCAATGTTTGATTTTTTCTCTTTATACTTTCTTCATGAAATTCTTCCTAATATTCAATTAAGAACATTTCATCGGTGGTTCTAGGACAATGACAGTACGAAGTATTTTTTTTAATTTCATGGTAAGTGACTTTACAACGCTAAAAGCCATTCAAAACAATTCGTCCATTATTGACCCAGACCACATCTATCTCATGTGAAAACCCTTCAATTGAAATACAGGTGGTAAAACTACTTTAATATTAAATAACACATTCATATAATCTGTGGAGAATATGATAGCAAAGTTGCAAGTGAAGCGATACCGACAAATAGAAAGTCAACCCAACATATTTTCAGCGCGAAGCAACCATAGTAATTTCCAACTTACACCTATTCAAACCACATATATACTAGTATAAGTCTAAACTGCATGTGTGTATCTATTTTTCGATATTGCGCACACAGCGCAACAAGATGATTCGTGCTGACTAGTGTTACATCAGCCACTTGACGCGAAACATAAAATACGCGCCAAAACATACAAAATCAATCGACAGTGGTACTCTACTATTTATAAAGCGTCGAACATAATCTGTATTAAATCATTCAGATCATTTCAATCGATACGCAGTAGGTTCTTCCTAGATTTCTGCTATATCAGAATCCCGTTAAGCCACTATTATCTACCAATCAAACACAGGGATAAATCGTCACAAAAACTATTCTCGTTCCTCTTTTGGACATCTCCTCCGATTTCCATATCTCTAAATCCAACTAATCCAATTAAACTCGAAAAAAGAACCCTGACACTATATCATCATCTGCCAGCATTATGCGATCGATCTATAAGCGGATCAACTCCTCAAAGCTTTCTCGAGCTCCTAATAACTTAAGCCGTATTGAAAAAAATCGTACTGAAGCCATCGGGACGCCAGCATCAATTGTGGTTGTAAGCAACACAGGCATGAGTTCTTCTATTTCACAATTACTCAATGGTACAATCACACGTGGCGGACGCATTGCTTCAATTGGTACTTCTTCTGGTTTCATCGAAGTTGGTACATGATCCAAATTACGGAATTTATCGGGTGATACAAATGGTTGAGTATCAACACCAGGTACAATTGCGATTGGACGTCGTCCTTTACCCTGTGGATGTTCCAGATCACGAAATTTATCTTCTGGGACAAAAGCGCGATCATCAACACCAGGTTTGTCTGGTACAACACTCAGCGAACATCTAGTTGAATCTTCGCCTGCTGGATTAGTTGCAATGACTGCGTAGTCACCAATATCTTGAGGACGAATATCGTTTATTTGGAGAAGAACTTGTTTCGTACCGATATCGTATCGAGTACGTAGACGATTAGATGCTGGTAATGGAGCACCATCTTTCAACCACACAAACTAAATAATATAAGTTACATGATAGTATGTGGTAGTATTGCTAAAATCTTACATTAGGAATTGGTTTTCCTACGATAGTTGCTTTGAGTAGGACAGGTGATCCTTCGGTAACTTGTAAATTCTCTAAAGGTACAACAACTTTTGGAGGTTCCATTTTATCCAAGTCTGCTTTGGTTGGTGGTGGTGCTTTCAGCTCTAATGGTGCAAAACGGTCTGGCTGTATGAATGGTCGTGTATCAATAGAAGCTGTTGGTCGAATAGTTAGATTACACGTTGTTTCATCACTACCGACAGGATTTGTTGCTCGAACTGTGTAAGTTCCTTGATCGTCTGGTCTTGCAGCAAGTACTTGTAACGTTAATGTCTTTGTGTAAATATCGTATTTAGTAGTGAAACGGTTGCCTTCATAGAGTGGTTGACCATTTTTATACCAAGTAAACTTAAAGTAAAGTACGTTGATAAATTTTTGCACAAAACATGCGCAAGTATGTATATTGAAAACGTATCGTCTCATTGGATAACTGTTTATTTCAAAGCGAAGCGAAAGCAACATGCAGCCTCGTCAAAACTAGCTACTAAGACATTAGCATTGAATTCCTTACTGTTGCATCAGTAGTAAATCGAGGAAGTAAGGTCCTTCTATATTTTTTGTACTAGTTCGCATTTATGATGATAATTTCGTGTTAATATCTGAGTAAACGAGGTATTGACTGTATTATACAATGTGTATGTATACGTGAAATAAGTAAATCGATTTTACAATGATCACTCATTGTAAACAAAGAGTAATTGTTGGTTGAGGTAATGAACAAAAAACTTCTTCGTGTCTTACAATTCCACTTTGTTTTATTTATAGTCTATGTCTACCTTCGCGCATAATATACCGAAAAATCTGTGTACTTTTACGTGACATTTCCTATATTATTTGTTTTCCAGTACAGCAGATTCTCAAGTTTTCGACTAGGAAGCGTCAAAGACAGCTTCAACAGCATTTGAGAAACAAACACTAAAGCACTAGACTAACGCATTCTATTACTTTTCAAGCTCACTAAAACAGTTTTAATTCAACAGGCTGTTGCCCATGCGAGAGCCTAAATTCTTACTGAAGCCATCGGGACGCCAGCATCAATTGTGGTTGTAAGCAACACAGGCATG
>OENM01000288.1:93627-105133 GCA_900239745.1 Rotaria magnacalcarata | reverse complement strand
TTTGATTAACCATACACTATCGGAGTAGATTACTGAGGTTGCTTTAAATACACAGCCAACGCTAAATAAAATTTCTTCTTCTCCTGGAAATTCACTGTGACGTGTTATATCAGCAAACGGTCGTTCTTTGAGTTTGGTGTCTGCCGTGATTTCAAAGAGAACAGGATTTAACGTCACAGGAAGAACCATCTGTTTGACAAAACATAAGGCTATTTCACGATTCTTTGAAGTCGACAGAAACGACTGCATTATTATTAACGGAGAATTTTGGTCTCGAAGCCGATCTATTTCTGATACTAGTAGAGCTTGCCCACGATACACTATAATGGTACCTGCATCAGAATATTGTTTTTCAGCCAACTCTGCGATTAGATCATGAATATATTCTCGAAATAAGATAATCACTTCAATGTTGCGCTCTCTTAGCGCTTGGTTTAGTAATCGATAAACGAAAGATTCTTTCGTGTACCACCAAATTGCTTTATCCGATTGGTATTGGTCCTCAAATTCTTCGATGAGTGCCATATCAAATACATTACCAGCATATTGCTTACGACATGTATCAATCAACTCAGGAAAAGATGGTCCTTCTGAAAGTCGAATGATGTAATCGATCAGTAACTGAAACCATAGAATTCTAGCACTCTGACTGGATTTAATATCGCTCCTATTGTGGTTTTCATTAGAGATTTGAAATACAACAGTATCATCAAACTGTTGACGACGAACGATTCTATCTGCCGCCACACGTGATATGACTTCATCGATTGTGGACAAAATAGCTCGAATCTAAAACACAAAGACGACCACTAGTTGCTGCTATGGTCAGTGTTTCTAATAGAACGATGACTCAAAGTAACAAACAAAGGATATTTTTTGTCCCACAGACTGTACAAAGTATCCAAACAAAGGTCGGATACTTGCTGTTAGAAACACTGGCTAAGGTAGCAAGTATTAGCTTAGTGTTTAATTACCTTGGAATAAGCAGCAAAACTTTGATCATTGACGTTTGTTTCCTTCAAGCCATAAACGTAGACGGCATACATCTGCGGTAAAGCATGAATTTGTGGCAATAGCGAAGCAGCAATAGTTATCGAAGAGATTAAAATGATTCTTTTCGTCGATTCAACTTGCAGAACATACTGTTGACACGATGAAGCAGAATCAAATGTTTTTACATAGTTCACTGTCGAACGTAGACGAGAGAGTAGATCAGTGTTCTGTACTGTATTATTAACTGCAGTAGCATCGCACCAAACCAGCACGTATGTTTCTAGATTTGTATCTGATTCAAAAATTGATTTAGGTGTAGTGCCTGACGCGGTGGAAACGGTTGATGGCTTCGGTGTTATGTCTGGAGGGACTCCTTGCAAAAGCGAAGGAACTACTGTAGTGGATGTGGATTTAGAACATGTGTGCCCCATGTTTCCGTACCTAAAGAAACAAAAGATTTTGCAAGAGCATCTATTTGTATTCTTTTGACTATAGGATCGTTCAGATTATTTCGAGCTCGAATTTTAGCCGATCTTGTAACGTATGAAATCGTTCTTATACAATTTTAAGAAAATTTCGCACAATATTCAGCTTCTATCAAAAGAATGAAAAACGTAACTGAAAGAAAAACATTAAAAGATATCGCTCACAAGCTTCTATTGTTGTACGCCAAAGGATCTAGTATAAGCTAATATGCTTTTTTACTTATAAAATCCGTGTTCCACAGTGAAAATGGCAGCAAGAGCAGAGAAAAAATCTGTTTGACTTTGTATGTTTTAAGACTACTTCACTGTTATTCGTAAACAATTTTTTTCACTCCTTTGTTTTCTTTCCCGTTGTCAAGAACGATGACGCTAATGTATTATTCATTAATTCTCTCTTCTGCTCATATTTTTTCTTTCTACTCAAGCAAAAAAGACACACGAACGAAAAAAGGATGTAGGTGTGCTTTTTAAAAATTAGATTCGAAGCAAATCATACGACGCCTTTCAACTATTGCTTAGATAGTCATCGTCAGGTATGTTCTGAATCTATAAGCTACATGATAATCAAAGAACACCTTAATATTCGAGGGTGGGGTGTGGGTGCGGGTGTGGTTGCATATGATTTTTATAACGCAACTCGTCGCCAGACACCCACACCCACACCCTCAAGATGTGTATTTTTATTTTAGGGTCATACACGAGTTTTGCTGAAAGAATGGAATGATATGCATTCTGGCATCAGTGTTCAAACACTGCACGTAATTCGTGAATTCGATAAATTTTTTTCGACTATTGATTATCCTCATTCTATTCATCGGCGAGTTGGAAATTTTCGATCACATAATGATTGGAAAGCTGCTCAACTTCGTTTGTTTCTTCTTTACTTGGCATTACCATTCTTGCTATTTTTTAGTGAATGTTTTCCCCCTTTACTTATTTATCACTTCTCTTTATACTCGATTTATATACGAACATTGTGTTATTTTAATAATAGAAAACATGTTTATGATGCACGTTTATTCATTGAGGCTCATCTTCATCGATTTTCTGAATTTTATAAGAATGCAAAGGAACTTCTTTCTACACATTGTAATATGCATTTATGGCAACAAGTAATTCACCACGGTTCTCTAACTGCAACCAGGTATGATTTGTTTATCTAATTTTCTTAACTAGAGTAATTTATGAGTTTCATCTTGTTCCTTACTAGCATCAGGCAAGAAACATAATTATCTATGAGACAAAAATTAAAAGATATGCATACACAGATTTGTCATTGTTTTGTTTTTGCAGCATGTTTGGTTCAGAATCATGTTTACACGGGTTATACAAATTAGCTCATGGGACGAGACGCGTAGGAGGACAAATAGCTTATTGGTATACAATTCATCGTAGTATTCATTCTATGTCAATCAAAAACCAACCAACTGCTATTCGTCATCCACATTTTATGAATGGTTATATTGATGAACGTATTATTAAAAAGTATAAACAACAATTTGATCATGAGTTTTTTCTCACATTTTCTTGTTCGTCATCGGACAGGTCAGTTGTTTTTCGATCTCGTTATAAAACAGGACTGGTTGTATATCATTCTCTTTCGCACTCTTTCCGTAAACAATCATCCAGCTTCAATGTATGTGTGCATAACTTTAACTGTCCAAAAAGAAAATGTTTTGGTAAAATTCTCTTTTTCTTCTCCTACCGAGATGAACTGTTTTTGTTTCTTTCTTCTAATCCTTGTTCTAAGACTCGTCTGTTTTCTTCTGCAATCAACGTAGATGAACATGTATCTCTTTGATCTGAACGTGTTGATAGTTTTTATTATCTTGTTGATGCAAATATTGATAATTTCTTTATTCTTCCATGTACAGCACTTCTTTCGAAGTGTTTTTTCTTTCCTTTTTATGATAGTCGTTTTACTATTTCTACACCCATCGACAATGAACTTGAACATGACTAAAACAAGAAATGTATTTACTTGCTCTCTTATCATATTTTTTTCTAGATATTTTTACAGATATTTGTTTTGATTAAATATTGTCAATTAGTTTAACTTCAAGTAAGTTACGTTTTCTTTTAGCTTTTGGTCACCGAATCTTTAGAAAAATGTCTTCAATCACCATTTCTAAAAGCAATGCTTCTCAATGAATTGTATCAACTTCACCTTCATCATATCAATATCGCTCTTCATCTCAATATCGACCTTCATCGCAACATCAATCTTCATCTCAAAGTCCATCTTCATTTCAACATCAATCTTCATCTCTTCATCAATCGTCTAATCAAACAATCAACAACTTATCTTCATCTCAACATCAACCATCCAGCCAAACAACGAACTAATTATTTTGGACCTGTTCGAGCTTCTTTAGTACAGAGTAAGTATAATCACTCTCTCTCTTTCTCTGCCGCCAAATCCAACTAAAAATGAATTTAGATAAGAAAGTTATGTTGTTGCTATATTCTTCAACGAAAGCTTATACATTTCACAAAAGTATTAAGAATTTGTACATTGAAAAGAATTTCATTTAATGTGGAAGATTAACTATGGAAGCATATACATATCTGTTTTATATGTGACTCTTCGTTTTAATATTTTTAGATCAACCACGTACAATAACTTCGTCTTACAGTCAACATCGTGCATCACCTTACACTGTTAATTCTTCACGTATGAATCGTCGTCAAGGTAAATATTTTCATGGATTTTAGGTATACAAATAAGCTAAATTTTTTTGTATGCCGTAGGTGGTATGTCACGTCCACAGGTGGATACATTCACACCGAAATCTGTATATCAAACAAAGCGAATAGATGGTTTTCATCGATGTCTTTTTCTGTTAAGTTTCTTAAATATATGCTCATCTTATCTTACTCGTCCGGTATGAAGTTGTCAACATTTACTATCTATTTATAAGAGAGAAACAATCTGCTATCATTCATCGAACGTCTTTTTTTCTCTGTTATATATAGATATTCTTTCTCATTATTTCTCAGAAAATTCGTAAGAAAACAAAAACATGTATTACTCTCTTTAAGAAAAACCATCGACACAAAGACAAACGATAAGAAAACACGACTGTTTAACCTTACCCACTAAGTGAAAATTTTTGATCTGTTCACACAAAGAAAATGAACCAGCGTCTCATCCTCACTGTCGTCTTAGTATGTATCGCTCCTCTTTCTATTGCAGGTGGAGGTAAAGCACAATCATCATACCAAAATAAAGCACCAAGTTTAATTGAAAAATTAACAAAATTGATGGAGCAACGTGAAGAAAAACTTTTTCAGAAATTAACTGTCTTTGAAAGTATAATTTGTTCACTGAAAATTCGTTGCAAACACGTAGACGCTAGCGCTTGGACCAATCCAGTTCATGCTATTGTCTGTCCCAAGTACAAATTATTTATAGAGAGTGACAAGTGTCCCAAAGACGATATTTGAACTTGATTATTCGAAAAAGGATAATAAAACACTGACTAATTAATTACTATACTTTCTTTTACGTAGTTTTTTTTATACTTCTGCTTTATTAAACAAAATAAAATTGATTGTGAAATAAGAAAAATACATGTAAAAGGATCGATAATGTTCGTATGTTGCGAATTTGATTAGGAGTATATAACAAATCAACGCCTATTGTTTTAAACCAGAAGAGAGATCAATTTATTCAGCAGTCGAGGTACTCCATCAAGGGTGTGGGTGTGGGTGTGGGTGTATTAATGAGTATAAGATCCAGCTTCACACCCACACCCACACCCACCCATAATAGGCATACTTAACATACGCTTTGAAATAGGCCGAAACGCGTCGTAGCAGACTTGTTCATATTACTCACCCTCACTCTCTTTTCTCTCTCTTTTGATCTTTTCTCATAAACAAATTAGGAGGTTTTGGCTCTATGACTTCTTCCATCACTCTCAACCCACAACCTTGTTCGAAACTAACATACTGCTATAACTGAAGGATAAAATTTATTCTTATTTGGATATCATATTTATTTATAAGAGTCAGGAATATAAAGAGAATAGTAAGCAAACACGTATAAAATAGCTGTAAAAAACTAAATTAATCTCCAATTTTCTTCAAATTTTCGTCATAGGTTCCGCTTCGACTCGCGCTTCTACCTCCACTTTCAGCCCACTTCTTATTTCCAGCTTTCCAGACACCACCATTATGTCCGTCTACATCGTAGGTAATATATTGAATATTATTTGGTTGCTTTGGATTGTAATAAACACTTCTACCGTGAAGGCGAATATTCGATTTTCTATATCCCTGTTCGACGATCAGTTTTTCAGCTTCGTCTTCTCTCATACGTGGACGTGACGTCCTATTAGTCATTGTTGAATCTCTTTATTAATGGTAAGGTTTTAAATCTAGAAAACCGAGAGAACGAGTGAGAGATTTAAAGAGAGATATAAGAAACAAGGTAACGCGACGTTTGCGTCGCCAACCCTCTACTGAAAGGTTTTAGTCATGTAGAACGCAGCTATCCAAAGCTATCTAGCTGAGAGACTTCACATTTTATAGCTTCGAAATGATTTTCATGGAAAACATGATTGATAACCGAGCATAACTAGAAAACTTGCTTGGAATTATCACCAAGAAAACGTCATTTAATTAGTACTTACTAATACTATATGGCAATAGTAAAGTTAAGTGCATCCGATCTGCTACAGCTCAAGCTATGCCCCGAAAACTTTCGATCAGCTTGATAATGGAGTGAAGTAGAAGACCCATTCAGGAAAGCTATGATTGGAATACTCCATTTTAGTAAAGTTACAACTCAAATTGGTTTATCAACTAGATATTTAACATGAATCAGCACGAGTAGATCAGAGATTGCATCAAACGGACTTTTCTAACTCGGTTTCGGTTAGATTTGCTCTAATTTTTGTTTCACCTCATGTGGGTTCATCTTGTTTCGGTGCGTTTCCCGTCTAAAATGCATATATTCATTCTCGGGTGCATCTTCACAGATAGATAAATCTAAGATTTATATCTTTTGAATCAAATCCACTCGTAATCAGGAAAAACTCATTATGATAATCACGACAAATATGAATTTCAAATATTTCATAAGAGTTCAGCAATTATTTCAAGAACTGTCTTCGGACGAAACTCAAAATATCTCCTATTTTCGAAAATTGTTTCAACTTTTCTGATCGAGATAACGTGTAACTATTCTATAAGTCTGCAAGGCCTGTAGTCTTATAAGCACAACATATTNCTACGACGCGTTTCGGCCTATTTCAAAGCGTATGTTAAGTACGCCTATTATGGGTGGGTGTGGGTGTGAAGCTGGATCGTATTCTCATTAATACACCCACACCCCACACCCACACGCACACCCACACACCCACACCCACACCCACACCCACACCCTCATTTCATTGATATCTGTGAACAGAAATCGAAAAATAATGTACTTTTTATAATTATCGCTTACATTTTGCTGGTGCGTTCGCTTTAAAGACATTTTCTTACTGAGTGTTCGCTTTAGGGGCATGCACATAAAGCGAACGTTTTTGATTTTTGATTTTTGATTTTCTACCGCTGATTACTCAATTATTCTTATAGTTAGAAATTAGTTTTTTATATGAATAGATGCAGAATTTTGTTTCCTTTACCGTGATGCAAAACTAATTATTTTACGATGAAAAATGACTGAGATATTAAAGTCACAATGAAGATCTATGAAATGTCCGCTCGCTTTAGGTGCATTGACTTTATTTGCTTTTCAAATAAGACTTAATCAGCAATACTTATGATGAACAATTAGCCAGAGCATAAAAACTGGGAAAAATTATTATTGCAATGATGAAAATCACGTTGCTTAATTAAATATGTTGTATTTCTGTCGCGACCAACTACAGTAAGATGTCCACAGGGTGGTGCCGCAAATTAATGTAAATTGACTTTCTAATAGCATAGGATTGTACGATGAAAATAGATGCACCCAATAAGATCTTTAAGAAAGTGGTATGTTCTTGCCGGAGAAATTGAAAAAGTGAGTAGGATACTTAGTAATAAACAGAATGTTTTTATACAAGTCATTACGTAGGACATTTTGGAGCTAGATGGGAGTATTTCGCAACTAGATTCACCTACAGATTATATCAAACTGTAAAAGTGCTATACCAAGATAGATCCCGCCGCGCTCTATCAATTCCACTAGTTACTTTTTTTTTCTCAGAACCCCTTCATGTTGAAGAAAAACCTGAAATACTGGAAAATGCTTCAGTGTTTTTCGTAAAAGTTGTCGGAATTCGCTCGTAGGTTAGACCAAACGATGAAACTTTACCATGCGATAGAGCTTGAGATGCTCTATCGAATATTCACCATTCCGACTCGATTCCGTTGTCGAACCTCTGAAAAATCAACGAAACAACGTACAGAGTCGGACTGTCTCTGTGACTCACACTGGGATTCGCCTGTAGGTTACACCAAAGCATAAAAATGTTCTACTACGATAGAACTCTCCGAGCTCTACCGAATGGACATATTTTGAGCTCCGTTCCATGCTCGGATTCCCCCGAAAAATGCAAACCATGCATGAAATCTAGGTCTTTTCTGGAAAACCCGTCGAGATTTGCTGAGAGACCGTACTAAAAGATGAAAATTATATGAGTAGATAGAACTTGACGAGTTATATTGAATGATATCTTTTCAGATTCGTTCCATCCTTGGATTCCCCACCAAAAGGGCAAATCCAGATCTCTATCCGATTCTTCTCAAACAGTTTTGCTTTTCTTGTATGCAGAGGCGCAAGTACTGGGAGCGAGGAGTGGGGCTCAACACACCCTGCTTTTAAAATTTGTGTATGTAACCCCCCTAATTTTAGTATTTTTTGACGCTGGGTTCCCCCTGCGCCGCCCTGCTTTTGTGTTTCCCTGACCAACAGACAAGAATAAGCATTATGCTATTTTCTTTTCTTCAAAAACAAACGGTAAATATTTTTCAAATTATCTTCTTTTATGATTTAGTTTTAAATTTAGCTTTTTTATTGTTTCAAATGCTTTAAATATAAACTATTTGAGATAACTGTAAGAGGACGACATCATATTATTTATATTTCATTATTTTCTTGAAAAGTGGCCATGTGTAGAGTAGGGGTGCACCCGCTCAAGCTCAAAAGTTCAGCTGAGCTGAGCGAAAAAGTTCTTCGAACGTTCATTTCGGTAGGAGCTGATTGTTTTTAACAGCTCCTTTCAAAAGAGTTGATCTGATCGAACAGCTCTCATTCGTGAACTGAACTTTTTCGAAAGCTACTTACTATTAGTAACTCTAACTATCTATCATTTTTTCAGAAGGGATACTTACAGGTTTTTCAGCGCTGTCTGGATGTGGTATTTAAAGCATTTATGAGGCACAATGTAATACGAATGTTGAAGTGTATGGACAGAAATTTTCAATCCCTGTTCTCAGCGTGACAGACATGACTATCAATGAACGTCATAGACGTAGCAGATATGTTCAGTTTTCTTTAAGAGAAAACGAAAATTTGAAAGAAGCAACACGTGCTCAACTATATCGATATATGAAAAAAAACATTCATTTAGTTTAAGGGAGACACAAACAAATTTTGGGTAACATTTTTGACCTAATGTAAATCAGTTCAGTTTAGGAACGAGAGCTGTTCTATCAGAACAGCTCTCTTGAAAATAACTGTTCAAATTAATCAGCTCCTACCGAAATGAACGTTCGAATAGTTCCTTCGCTCAGAGCTAAAGCTGAACTTGTGCACCCCTAGTGTAGAGGATGAGAAAAAAACATCGGTGAACAAGGGCTCAGTAGCATGAAATGGAAAAGGAACGGAAGAAAAAAAGATTTTTCTGCTTATTTCGATTCTTATCCGCGTAACATCGGTCTATACATTAACGACAGAAAATGAAAAAAAATTATTGGATCGTTTCATTTGATCAGCCAACTAAAGAAAAAGATTCTTTTATCTTTCCTTCCTATATACAGATATGCATGTACGATACACATATATGTATATGTCGTGCCGAAGTTAAGATTTTGTCGAAGTTGTTTCTAACATAAATAAATGTGGAAACTTCGGATTTCATCCGAGAGTTATGTATACTGCAAAAAGTACATGGGACATATGAGTCATTCTAGAATGGCTGAACACCAAAATTATCATGAGAAACTAGGCACTTTGGTTTCTGGATGCAGTTTTTGTGCATTTTGAGACCGTTTTCAGGCGATGTGCCGTTAGAAAGCTACAATTTAGTTCAAAACTAGTATCAGATTCGGAATCAGCGTTAAAAACTGAGTCGATTTATATATGTTGCGGATAATTCTGAGAAAAGCTTTTCTTTTTGAAAAATCCTTGTACTCCCCCTCAGGGATGGTCTGATCAAAAATGACAATTTTTTCGATAACTCAGCCATTTCTTGACGGATCCTTCTCATCTTCGAGCTCGACTTAGACATTGATGAGGCTGAACTGTGTAGAAACTTTCATCACGATCTGACTCTCTTTTCGAAAGTTATCGTGTAAACGGCCGGATGGATGGGCGGACGGACGGACATACTGACCGATTATAGAGTGTACTCACTTTTTGAGTACACAAAAATGGATAATAATCCATACTATAATCACATAGTCAATATCAGATGCATAAGAAATATATACTTTACTCATCAAAATATTTATTTGAACAAATAACTTAGACGCTCAAATTTTGCCAAAGTTGTTTCTAACGCAAAAATCAATATCCATTTTCCACAGTCAACAATTGTTGCCGACAAAGTCGTTGGTTTTATGAACGGATATTTTTATATTTTTATATTATTAATTATTTTTCGTGATCTTGCTCTGCGTTTTTAGAAGATTTACCTTTTCCTTTTTTTATACCAGACATATGCTGCTGTGACTTAGCAAAAAGTCGAATATCCATGAAAGAGAAGAGATCGATATGTAAGTTACTCATGACGCATTGACCAGAATAATTAATTTCTCTTCTGAAATCTTTCAAAACTAATTCTGGTAACCAAATTCATTGGGAATATGAAAAGAAAAAGAGGTAACTGTTCAAGAATTAGATGGAAATGGAAAGCAGAGATGCTTATCTTTGAGTCGGCACTAAGAACATAATGTACTAGAGTCCTGTGCGTTAGCCATGCCACAAGCCACCGCCTGGATCGATACTATGGAAAATTATTTCTGCTTTCATATACTTCCAAGTAGGGATGCACCAACTCCAGCTCAAAAGTTCAGCTGAACTGAGTGAAAAAGCTGTTCGAACATTCATTATGGTAGGAGCTGACTGGTTTGAACAGCTCCTTCGCTTAGAGCTAAAGCTAAACTATTGCACCCCTACTTCCAAGTATGTGAAGTTTCGGTCTACAGAACATTGATTTCTCCGCTTCGAAATTACTGTAATTTAGGGTTAAGTTTTAGTCTATCATTCAAAGTTTTTGCTTTAAGAGCCGTTGCATATAATTCACAACCAAATGCTGTATAGGCTGCCACTGTAAAAAAAAAGAATAGAATAATAAACCCTTGTCCTTTCTACAAATCATGCTAAACCCTTGAAGGGTTTATGACAACGCCATAAACCATTAAAGGGTTTATGAAACAAAGGGTATATGAAAAAAAGATGATACAAGAAGAAAAAGGGTTTATTAATCTGAGATTTAAGGAGAAGGGTATATGGTTTTATCTTCAAGGGTATTTTAATATGCGGTTTCAATAAAAGGGTTTATTACTTTCGTACTAAGGGTATTTTATTCTACGGTCTCGAGAAAAGGGTTTATTACTTACTTAAAAAGGGTATTTTATTCTACGGTGAGGGATTTATTGTTCTACTCCATCATCAAAAGGGTTTTTTATTCTTCGTTCAAAGGATTACACTTTTTCAACTGATATATATATATATATATATACCATGAAAATTTCTCACGAGACATTTCAAACAATTTAATATAATAAACATGTTAATCCAATCATTTTCTCACAATACTGCCATTCATACATCGATACACTTTTCATTTCGTACCTGTTTCGTAAAA
>OENM01000288.1:77337-92474 GCA_900239745.1 Rotaria magnacalcarata | reverse complement strand
AAAAAAAACCCAAAAAATTGTCAAAATTCCCAAAAAAAAATCCAAAATGACTTTCAAATTCTCAAAAAATTCACGAAAATTTTTTTCGGGGGCTCAGCCCCCCCTAGCCCAAAATCCTGGCTCCGCCACTGCATCAAAGTACAGCCTGATCTAGTAACAAGTTTTCATACACATACGTATATGATTCTGTTGATCGAAATACTTGATGCTAACGTGATGCTTTATAAGTAAAAAAGGATTTCAATGTTTTCAATGAGAAGAAACACATCAACAATTTATTCTTTCATCCTGTACAGTAATTGTCCGCGTTCCTTTTCATTCATTAATCAAAAAAGAAAAAAGAAAGAAACGTCCACTTGAATATCTCGCAATCAGAATTGATGTAAAAACGGTTTACACGATTTACTATCCATTGATTGCTTTTCAATTTTAATTGGTTTATTTCGAGAAATAGTATAAATTTTGCTCATCAGGATTTACTTTCAGTTGATTGTATCGACGGAAGAGAAAAAACGAATGAATACTAACTGCGAATTTCAATAAATATATCGAAAAACAAGAAAAAACGAAGAAGAATAAATGTTTAATGTGTTGATGACCTTTAAAACTGCCCAAGTCCAGCAGCTTTCAAGAATGATAGAATATCATGACCACCTTCGTCACAACGTTACCATAATTTTATTACATACTCATTTGTTACGACTTAATGTTTACGAAGTTTAGAAGTTGAAGCACCGATATCTTCTAGCAATCGATCAAAGTGTTAATACTTGTTCATTTCTCATATTCGAAACAATTAAAGGACAGTAAATTCTCACACAAGAACAACACTAATTGAAATAAATTTTTTCATCTAATCAATGGACAGTAAATCCTCGGATGGTAAATCGTGCACACGATTTTATTCTTAACGTTGTTTGATGAGATGTAATTGAATAAACTAAGTGCCAGATAAACTAATTCATCATTCATTTATCTATTTCTTTATTTTAACAAAAATAAAAAATGTACAGTGAAGCTTTCGACCTCTTTCATAAGATCATTTTCAACACTAAATTATGTTAAAGAGAATACAGACTATATACAATTTATCCTTTTTATAGTTTTATTTACAACTTATTAAATAAATGTGGTAATGTCATAAAAGTAAACCAATATTTGATTCGTGTTTGACAAATATTTCTTTTTAACAATGCTTATCAATCTCTATGATCTTTGAGACTAAGCCTCGGATAATAAATCATTATCAACAATGAAAACGAAAAAGCAGCCTTTGTAGATAATAGTAAATTGTAATATTTTAGTACGCATGTTAACTTAGCTTCTTCTTTGTTTTCATGGCTAATTAGCATCGACCATAGTAGCCAGATGAGAATTATTTTCGATGATTGTTTATTCAGATTTTTTCATTCATTTACAACTGTTAGCCATATCGATGTAAATCAAAAACAAAATGTTCTATCTACAGAGCATGAATGTCAACTTCTCAGTCACCGATGACTTATCTAATTTCTATTTTCCAGCATTTTTGGCTTTGCATGGTTGTTAAGAATCGATCGATGTTTTCAAAGAGGCCGAACTTCTTTTTTTATGATCCTTCTCTATTCGATGCGACAGTTACCGACATCATTTCGTCTATGTTCACTCATTGTCAAGTTGACAACCAATATAATAATAAAATAATAGTTGTTTTTGTTGTCTACATATATATATATATAAACATATATAGGCATTATGGAGTGTCAAAAAAGATTCTTATTATGGTTCTCTACTTTTTCTTAACTTTACTGTTGGAATGTCTCAAAATCCAGCATTTATAATATCTTAATCCTCTCGAACAAAACGTTCTTCTAGAGTTTGATTTCCATCCAAACTAAAATTGAGCATGTTAAAATTTCAATATAATTAATTAAATCATAATTCGTCTAGTATTAATAAAATTCTCTTTTCTTTAAATATGATAATCATTTCAAAAAACCAAGTGAAGACATTAGTAGTTAATAACATTTTTAATCATTTATCACAAACACGAAACACACACACATGCGCAATTGTTTAGCATCGTCGTCCGTCTCATCTGGTCGCTATTAGTTTAGATCATTTAAACAGAGATAATATAAAGAACAAAAAATGCATAGAAAAATAGTGAGCGAGAAAAGGAAAAAATTTACAAGAAAACAAAAAAAGTGAAGATAAAATTTAAAAAAAAATGAATGCATCACCGATTAAGACTCGCGATAGTATTGTTCGAATTTTGTATACCACTATCATGACTATCGGGTTGATCCTGTTCATTAGATGATGGTTGTAAAACAGCACCATTAGTATTGGCAAATTTAAATATTGGACAAGTATTAGCAACGACTTCGAAAGCATCACGTCGATCAATATCAAGTAATTTCTGAAGGAAAAAACGAATCGTTAATGATGAATTTTTCCGTCCTAGTTCTTCAAATAATTGGTCAGTTTTCGATTGAAATATATCTTCTTGATCAAGTTTGGGTATAAGATGTTGTTGTTGCAATGCTATAGCTAACAGACACCAATCTCTACCTATTTTATCTTGTTTATCAAATAGACGACTAAGTAATTGTCGAGTTCTTAATGTGAATATCGATATTGGTAAATCAATACCGACAATTAAATGTGAAAATATTTCATTTGAACCACAACATAGTAGATCAATAAGATCTTCATCAAAATTCATTGGTGTCACATGAGGAGTATCTTTGGACGATGCTGTCGAATGACAACTATTCAATGAATCCGATGAATGATGTTGTTTTATTATTATTAGATGATTGTTATTATTGTTTCCATCGAGTATTGACGTCTAAAACAAAAAGAAAAAGGGATATGTGTCTTTATTTTCTTCAACTATACGGTTAAGAAAACAAACTTGATTTATTCCTGACTGTTGCATTAACGTTTGAAAAATTAATTTTGGTGAATAGGTTCGATAGTATGGTGAAATGTTAGGCTTTGATTCAGAAAAAATAAATGGTATCGAATGAGTCGAACAAGGTGAACCAGGAATTAAACCAGACGAATCATGTTCAGCAATGGGTAATGATGTAACACTAGTTAAATAACGTCGTTTAGCTGTTAATAGTGGCACATGTAATGTATTTATTGTTGAGATTTGATTTAAATGAAGATGTTTAGTTGATATATAATGATGTTCTATTTGTAACATGGGACACATTTGATTAAAAACGTGATCGATAAGCGAAAGAATATCATGGAATAAATAGAAGATTTGTTCACGATTCTGTATTTGTCCACGAGCTTTTAATTCTATATGTGTTGATACACTTTTTGTTAATAATAATTCGATCATTCCAACAACTAATTTTGAACCTTCAGTCCATTGAAACAATTCGACATCGTCACCACCACCATGTTGAACGAATTCATTCGACATAATTAGTCGACGAAGTTGAACTTGTATTCGCGGAAAAACTGACCAAAGTAATGAAGATAATGAACGTGAACGAATTTCGCAGCCAATATAAATATATTGAACACCGGAACGTTTCTCCCATAGATCCGACATGATTTCAATTGTATTTAATTGAGGAAATTCAAATTCAAATTCACCATTGATGTCGATTTGTGTACAGAGATCATAGGCATTGAATACTTGTAAAAGATCTATTGGATCAGGAATTTCAGGAAATAATTTTCGTATATCATCAAGTGCAAAGGTTTCGTTCGATGATGAATAACCTTTACAGATTCTTTGATGACTAAGAAGACGACCAAGAATTGTTTGACAAAGCCAATGAGGATCGAAGCAAATTAAATCTTCTTGAGGATCGCCTTCCAAATAGAGAACCTAAATAATCAAGAATTTTCTTGCATCAATCAAAATCGATTATGATAAAAATATACGACAAGATCAATTTTTGAAGGCTCATTAAAATTAGATATGTAGCAGCTTCATTTCAACGAGATACATCCGTCGATTCAATTCTCAGATAATAGTTTCATAAGTTAGGATGAGAGCTTATGATCCTATGTCAACAATTTCTATCAAGATCTTTGAGGAGATTATGTAAATTTTCATTTCTATATTTAGACTTCAAAAAACTTTTTTTTCAGATAAGCTCATTCATTTTTAGTTCGAGATTCTGTCGTTTTAGTAGAGTAGTCAAAAGATATCGTACATGATAGGACAGTACTTAACGATCTTGAAGGTAATTCATGCAGTATTATGTCAATAATGGTAATTAGTATTCTTTTATTTGCTCAGATGATAGAGTAGCACTCAACCTAGACCTCATTACAACATATAGTTCACCACATGGATAGAATTTTTTATGAGTATCGATAACAGTTGCCCTTTTCACGAAGCTAAACAAATAAATATTACGAAATCGAACTTACTTCTCCCATGATTTGTAATTGTTGAACTAATTCTCTCATATGCTCGTCACTAGCTAATGGATTTACTTCTTGTCGGATAGATTCAACAAAACGTGACCATGACATAATAGGAAAATTTGCAAATGTTTTTCTCCATTGCTGTTGAATATGATGTGTAGATCGATCGAGAAATATCGTTGTGGATTTTAATTTTTGACATATTCGTTCTTTATACTGATTAAAACATGCAATAAGACTTTTCATTGATGGTGTCCATGCAGCACGAGTGTCCAAGAGAAAAATTTTATCATGAAACTCAAAATCATCGATATAACGATTTTTAATATGATTCATAAATAGTTGAATTCGTTCACATGTATAATCTCCATCGTCGGATTTTATACAATCAGGCACAAGATCAGCATGTGTACCAACAAGTACTATTTTAGCTAATTGAGCACTACGTCCATTGAAACCTATCAAATCATAAGTATGACAGATTTTTATTTTCATACAATAGTATTTAGCATTTAGAAAAGAAAGAACATTTCGCCTCTTCACTATCGTGTGTTCTAGGGCAATACACAATAATCCGGCAACTTTTACATAAATACTATTAGCTATTGTTGTACAAGGTATTCTACGATTAGCATAAATTGAAATAATCGGACTAATTTGTATAGGTCATCAAAGGATTCTTTAGTGAATCAACCTTAAAACTAGGATCACACAGACTTTTTACGACAAATCAATTATCCATTCGTATTAATTTTCTAAAGCCATTAAGTCAAATAAACTCATACGGTGACTATTAGAACGAAACATTGACATGAGAAATCTGTGTTTATTACATTAACTAATGAGAACTATTCATTAAAGTAGATATATATATATATATCATATCACGCCGACATCACCAAGGGCAAATGTATTATTTCTTCTTTAAGCTTCAGAATAAGAAGAACTTAATTAAAGAATTAAATAGCCACTTTTCAAACGTTTGAAAATTTCGTAACTTCCTTAATTTAATTTCAATTGTAAAGAAGAAGTTTTTTTTTCGATAGGATAAGAATATGTCTCAAAAAATGTTTGAAAACAATTCTAGATTAAACAAACCTAAAGGTTCTTGTATTGAAATTCGAACTCGAAGAAATTCCAGCCAATAAATTAGATTTTGTTCTAACTCTTGTGCATTATCAAGAATATTAAATAATAGAATATGAATACAATTAAAATCTCCAATGAAATGATCATATATTGAATGATAGGTATCCATGCCAGCCTAACAATCAAATATTCTTAAACTACTAATTTACAGCTTAATATTAAAAGACTACTTACAAAATCCCAAGCACTGTATTGTCCACCACCTGAACATTGAAAAAGAAACAGAAGTTTTTCTAATCAATAATTCTATTCATTTTTCTTTTACCTGTACATGTTATTTGTTGAACACCAACACCCTTCGAATTACTTAAATTGAAAATCTCTGCATCATCAAGAACAACTGATTTTCGATGTGCTAAAAATCAAGTAATTATTTATTTATTTCTATGACAAAAACGCTCTTTTTTTCTTACAAATATACTTTTTTGTACTATTAAGACGATTTCGTCGAAAAAAACTGTTCAAATATGAACATTTTAAACTATCGATAAGAGTTGTTTTGCCTATCAAAGAAAAAAAAAACAATAAATCAATCAATTATCTATGAAATTTATTTATTCGATTAAATTACCTGTATCACAGTTTCCAAATATTTTTAATTTTATTCTCTTCAAAGGTTGTTTCGTTGATGTAAGTTGTTCCATAAATACTGCTCGATTATCCTATTGAAAAAGAAATCATCAAAACTATTGATTACGAATTACAATTCTATTTTTCATTTACCATGCTTAATGCTTTAAGTAATTGAACAATCTCTACATTACCATTGATTTCAGCTATTTGACAAGCGGTTCGTCCATCCTATATGAGAGAAAGAAAGTTTTCGACCGAAATACTAGACAAACAATAAATCTAACCTTATCTTGAATATTTAAATTTAAACCAGCTAAACAAAGAAATCGAGCAATTTCTACATGAGCATGACGAGCAGCTAGATGTAATGCAGTTGCATCGACTTTATTTTTCAAATCCATTCGACAACCAAATGAAGTTAAAGATTCAACAACAGCTAAAAGACCTTCTCGACTAGCATAATGTAATGGAGTTTCGTTGTTCTAAAACATTGATTTAAGTTTCGAGTTCATTTGTTTTAAAGGAAATAAATTTCATACATTATCAATGATATTAATATTACAACCAGCATGTATCAATGTCAAAGCAATTGGTATTTGTTGTCGTTTACAAGCAGAATGCAATGCTGATAGACCTCTCTAAGAAAAGAAAAGAAAAGTTATTAATAATGAAAAATTGAATAACTCTACTTTATCTTGAAGATCTAAATGTGCTTTGTTATTGATTAATACTTGAACGATTTCAGCATTGCCACGTTGTGCCGCACAAATCAAACCTGTTTCTCCTTCCTACAAAAGATAACAAAAACATAATTATTAGTTATTGTTGTTGTTTTAATTATGTTCTACTTTATTTCGAATATTAAGATCGGCACCAGCACTACATAGAATACGACATATCCGAGAATAATCATGCCAAGCAGCAACAATCAAGGGTGTTTCTTCTTCCTAAGAAGATTCATATAAATAGAATTAAACATTTGCTGTATGACGAAGATGAAAAGAAGATTATTTACGTCATCTTGACAATCAACATTACCACCTAATTTGCATAAATGCTCGACAACATGAGCATGTCCATATCGAGCTGCAACATGTAAACTAGTTTCACCACTCTTATTAAACAAAAAGAAAAAAAATTAGGATATAAAAGTTGGAAACAACAAAATTAATCAAATAATCTTACTCGATTTGACACATTAATCGGAACACCTTTTTCATGTAGAAATGCAATTATTGGTACATGTCCTTGTCTTGCTGCCCAATAGATAGCATTATTTCCACTCTAAACAATCAATTTTCTTCGTTGAATATGCCATCAATCAATTTGAGAAAAACAAACCCCGTCAACAACCGTCAGAGTTGCTTTCCGATCGGCTAATAACTTGACAATATCTAAATGGCCAGCACCAGAAGCAAAATGTAGTGCAGTTTCACCATGCTATCGAAAGTATCAAATAATAAATTCTACTAATAACTAACTCAATTTCTATAATTACCTTATTATCTTTATTAACATCAATAGTCGCAAGATTACACAATTTTTTAATATTAGCTAAGTCTCCATCTTCGGCAGCACATAAAAGAGCGGTTAAAACAAAATCATCATTATCCTAATAACAAACATAAATCCTTCTTCTTTGTATCTCTATTCTATTGTTGATCCCTTACTTCAGCATAAGATCGACCAGACATATTTGAATCTAAATTATCTAAACTAATAGCGGATGAGATGGACGATAGACGTAATTGTGACTAAAATTATTTAAGAAAGAAAAAAGAACAATTTCTTCGAAATTTTCTTCTCAAATAAAATCATACTTGTTTAAAAATTTTGTTACACAGGCTGATCGCTTTCACACACCTCTATAAAACGAGAACAAGAAAAGAAATTTGAGTATATCATGAATGAATTATTTTCAAGAAACAACTGATTAAACTATATGAAATTACTAAAAATGATCATGCTCTCTAAAAATAAAAATTGAAAACAAAACAACATGCGAGGTGGGTCTTCATTATATAACATTCACACGCATATACGAGCTAAATACCCTTCTGTTTAGAAGTGGTTGTTGTTTTGACGACTTTTTTCATTTTTCGTGTTTTTGTTGTAACCTTTTTTAGAGTGCCTTCTTCCGTTTCTTCATATTGTATATCATCCGATTTTGATATTTTTAAATTTTCATCTGTATAAACTTTGTTTTGTACTGTTGTACGAACATTTTGTCCAGTTATTTCATCGACTGATTCAATAATTTTCGTATCGCTTGTTTGCGAACGTGAATGCTGATCGGATACGATTTGTTCATTAGGTAAGGGATTTTTCATTAATGATGCACCTGTATCGGCTCGATGAGAATTATGATGACGACGATGATCTTGTTTATCATCATTGTCATCATCATCCTCACCTTCTTCATTTTCTTGAAATGATTCAGCAAATTCACTCGATTTTATCTGTCTCATTTCAATATTTGTCGGACAACAATGTACACGTTTACTCGGATTGATCATTTCTTGTTTTTCTGTTTGTTCAAGATCATTTTCTGATTCATCCGTTTCAGAATATTGTCCTTCATAGATAGCTGTTTTACCCTTACGTTCACTATGTTTAGCTGACTTAACATTTCCATCTTTATCAAATTTTTTTGTCGTCACTGTACGAAGTGTACGTGATTCACAATGCATCTGTACCTTCCAACGACGACGAGCAATAAATGATTTGAACGATGGCATATTGATTTGAGCATTTCGACGTTCTTCTTCATCTATTCGACGGCGAGGCTAAAAAAACAAATATCGAATTTATCATAGCTAGATTATCATTAACCAATAGCATACTTTGATCCATGGATGATTGAGACAATCGACAACTGTTGCTCGTTGACTATAAAATAAAGAAGATACTTGTTATTCATAACAACAACAACAACAACGATAGCAGATCGACATGTACAGATGAGTTAATAAGAAAATTTTCCTAAATGTTTACTTTGTCTAACTTACCGAGGATTTTTAACGAAAAGTTGTTGAATAAAGCCTTTAGCTAAATCACTTGTATTCGCAAAAAATTCCTCATCAAAACGATAATCAACTTGAGAAATATTATGAAATGTTTCTTGATTTGTATTGCCAAGAAATGGCGAAGCACCACTTAACCTAAATAAAAAACACATATATATATATATATATATAATTATATAATCTTAACTTGATCAGATACGTTTTTATTTCACTTACAAAATATATGTTATCACACCAATACTCCACATATCTGTTGCTAATGTAACCGGTTCAAATTCAATTACTTCCGGAGCTAAACATATTTAAATAGAACAAACGGTTCTCTAAAAACAAATAGCACTAATTTACCAACAAATTCTGGTGTTCCAAATGTTTCTTTTGTTGGTTCATTTGGTCGAAGTTTTCTCGATATACCAAAATCAATCATTTTTATTTGAGTTCTATTCCGTTCAAGCAACATTATATTTTCTGGCTGAAAAATTTTAAAACAAATTCATAATATCATCATCATCATTTTCTTTTCGAAGAATTCTACCTTAAGATCAAGATGAACAATATTTTTTTCATGCATATGATGTACACCTTCGAGAATTTGTAAAATAAATTTTGCAGCTTCTTCTTCACTCAATGCATCTTTTTCAGCAATATAATGAAAGAGTTCACCACCACCCACTCTATTAAAAATATATAACATACATATTCGTATGTAGACTATAAAATAAGTTGTCTATCACATACAATTCAAGTACCAAAATAATTTCATGTTTGTTTTCGAATACATCATGCAGTGTAATAATATTTGGGTGTGGTGCTAATTCACTGAGTATATCAGCTTCACGTAAGATTTCTTCTCGTTTAAGACCTCGTTTTCCAGAGGTACATTTTTTCTTTCGCACAAATTTAGCTGCATATTCATGTCCTGTACTAATTTCACGTACACGTTTTACCACAGCAAATTGACCGCTAAAGAAAAATAAATAAATAAATAAATAAAACGTGAATCATCGAGAATTTCTTTTGTTTCTTTTATGATGAATGTATTAAGTACTTTGCCTATTTCTTTTGCACAGTAGGAGTTCGATCATCTTTATTTTTCTTCATCTCAAATGGAGAGTAATGAGTAAGAATTATTGTGGCACCTCAGGGCAATCATATCGCCGTTAGTATTGCATCGATGTATGTCTCACCTAATTATTATTGGTTTTGCTTTATATCTATATATACATATACATATATATGTATGCATAAGCATATAAGATTTATGACTGTACATTCATTAGAAACTCAATAGAATACCATCGCTATAGATGCTTGAGAAAAAAATAGAGAATAATAATAAACAGTATCATAGCAATACGGTACCTACTATTATCTTTTCTTTATCCATTTTCTATTCTCTTCTTTTATGGTAAGACAGTTGTACATATATACTCATGTGGACCAACAAAACGAATCAGTATAACGAAGCTTCGTGCAAATAGTGACATGAACATGAAGGTATTTGCGAATCATAAATGAAAGAAATTCAGTTTATGTGCAAATCGACAATTAGTGTGCATACTTAATTTTGTCTCAAGATTCTATCTTTCTTTCATGTTTCTCGAACAACAGATGCGCTTTGCTTGATAATGAAGAAAACACAAGCCCATTATCTTGTAGTAGACATATAGATGTAAATGTGTATAGGAATTTATCTCTGTTAATTTTTTGCAAAACGACTGCTTGTTCTGCTTTTTGTTTCTCTATTGCGCAACCGAACAATGCACAAAGAAAATAAATGGTATTTATGTCAAGTACTCTTTACTAAATTCATTTCGTTATCGGTGTAAAATAAATAGCAGAGTAACGAAAAAAAAAAGAAGAAGAAAAGATCAACTCACCTTCCAAGATCATCTTGAATTTCATAAAAACTATCGAAATCGTCTGTAATTATATTAAGTACCATAGTAATCAATTATTTTTATATATTAGCATTATGCTTATTATGCCTCATGATCTGAAAAGTATGGAAAATATGTAGAATACAAGATAATTCAAAGAAGAATTAGGCAAGTTCATAATAAAGAGAAAAACAGTATCACATATACATGGATTACTTATAGAAATCACTGTGATGATAATCTTCGCTACGACTAGAAGAAACACAACCAACTGATTGAAAAGAATCGACATGAGATGTATGTGGAGAAAGAGGAAACGACGAACAGAGACTTCTTTCTTTTTTTCTCTTTTCTTTCTATCATTAGTAAGACTCGCCTGTTGTTTTTTTCGTTTCTCTTTCTCTCGAACAGTACAGTACAGCTCTTCTCTCTACTGACATACGCATGTAGCTATATAGAAAAAGATAGCACCTCATTCTTCTACTATTTATTTGTGTATCCTCTTCGTATATTCGTAACGTGATAGATCAACAACAAATATGGTCATGAATAGCATTGTAAAATAGAGATTTTTAATATATCAAATAGAAAGATATTGGTATTGAACAAATTTTAATAAGCACAATTTGTTCATAATCGTTGAATACGATCTATCAAATAAAAAGATAATATGATGACAACAAAAATTGATGAGTAATTATACTGGCTTACGCCAATTTTATCTACCAATCATCACATATGCCTTGATTACCTTGTTGACCTTCTTGCACTACTTTTCTAAAAGACAAAAAAAGAAGAATATATAACAAATAAAAAAAAGGAAGAAGAAAGAGACAACCTTAAGTAAATATATGTTAATTTGATCTTAAATGTAAACGAACGTTGTTCTTATGAAAATGAACTTAGTTTTCATTTTACTTCTATCAGTCGCCGATCTTGTTAGCAAGTTAAGAAAGAAAGTATTTATATTCCTAATGAATCTCGATAGTACATTATGACAGTTCAACTGTGTTCTTCAAAAGAAACCCAACAAGAACAAGCAATTTATTGAACACATTATTATTCAAAAAGAAAATTCATATACAGAGTTAATATTACCTATGAAGTAGCATCGTAAACAGCAATTTAAGTGGATAAGTACGTAATAATTTTATCGTTGATTTTATTCATTCATGTTTCGTGCTTCTATGCTTACAGTATTATATTCCACCCCTAAACATGCGTTAAGACATACAGTAAATATTTAAATAAAAGCTGTTAGAAGAATTAGAATGGAAAAAATGTGAAGGTTTTAATAACAATCTATTCACTTATTTCGCAGTTATTTTCGATCGAAGAACATCAATTTTGATTATAATAGAACTTGACAGGTAGAAAAAAAAGGCAAAGATTACTATGTCAGTCACGATTTGTATCCTTGTAGAAGTAGATTTCTTGAAACTTTGTCATTGATATTAATGAGTAATCAGAAGTTGTATTCATTGATGAATAAAAAACAATCAAAGCAGAACATTTCTGTTATTGAGGATAGTATTCCATGGAGATCTCAGAATATAAGCAAAGAAATTGTATATCTCTAGAACAATAATATGTAGGTCGATACGCAATATTCTTATAATTTATATTAGGAAAATATCAATTTAACGATGCAAGACATTCCCCAATGAGAATACACTTATTGGAGCATCACTCGTAAGAAATCAGAATAGATATAAATCTTTTATAATGATATTTTCACTTGAGATTTGATATCGTTGAATTAAAAAACAAATTAACTTTATAGGGCGTTCATAAAGAATTTATTTTCTCTTTCACACATATTTATAGTCCACCAGAGATTACACATGCGAGTAAAATTGATCTAAACCATAAGTATGATTATTGACATTTATCGAATTTTTGTAAACTCTTCAACCGTAGGAGAAATTAGTTTTGATAAATCAGGATAAATATCATAGGTTAGATTCTTTCTACATAAGACCAAGACATTATATCAAATAAATATCAAGAGAAATTTTGACAAAACTGCTGGTCAAAAACATAGAGAAAGGAAGACTATTGGATTATTTCTTTCTACGTATATGGAAATAATTGATTTGATCAATGACAGAAATGCCTACAGTAGAAATAATTTCCGGACTAAGTTTGTCTACCTTTGAAATACACGTGACCTTGTGTTCGAAACGATTGATTCTACCTGTTTTCTTTTCATTAGATTTATCCTCTGGTATGTATACATTTCTACAGTATGTTAAGACAAAAAGAATGAATGCATTTCAATTATAACTGAATAAATTTTATTCGTGATAAATGGCTTAAGATAAAATCTCCTTTAGAATTTCTTCTAAATCTTTATTATCTATATACAGATTCGTGATTAGCGTGTTCAAGTAAATAATCATCTAACATTTTTTTAGGTACATTAAGTACTTCCAAGCAGATGAAACTCAGCGATGATAAATCTCGAGTAGCACTGTAAGAAAATAATCGGGAAAACACTACAGAAAGCAAATAATCTTTGCAGTAAACACCAGACTTGGCTGTGTGCAAATTTTGCTTAAATGGCAATCAAACGAGATGATTTATCGTAAGCATCATCGGCTTATAGCTTTTCTCTGTTGTACCATTTTTGGTCTAAAAGAAGATTCGCTCGATTACCTCACTTGATTTTATCATACGTCAAAAAATTTAACTAGATTTCTAGTAGCTTTTTCTATTATTGTCATTTGCTTTATTTTCGTTGCAATTATCTATTTTTTCTCCAAATGATCATCGTCATGCTTCATCAATAAATAATAGCAATCATTTTTCAAAGCACTCCTGACTATTACTAATGAGGAGAAAACGTTTTGTTGTCACAGAAAAAGAAATCATAATATTTTTACCAAGTCTGTATTTTTCAGTTGTTCTATACATGATCAAGTCAACAAGAAAAGTTTTAAACTCAAATATTATCAATGTTTAACCTTGTTTTATTGATAATTGTTGTTGTAAAAATAGATTGACTTATGCGAATCATAGACGAAAAACAAGCGACTGTCACGAATATATACTGTCCGTTTCATATATTTGAGAAGTTCTTCAAAGATCGTGTTTACTCATATTTCTATATAGATTTTAATTATAATCTTTGGTTCAAACAATACATCTAACTTGTTTTTTTCATTTTCTATATTAACTGTACAGGCAATGTTTTTATCACTGCCAAGAATTTATATTGAAATAAATTCTCTATCTAGTCTCAACCTCTTTATTATATAATTTCGAATAAATTGACAACTAGTGTAGTCTCAGTTTCATGAAAATTTAAAATTTAAACTAATTTATATTATTATAAAAATAATTGAAATACAGGAGAAAAAACTATATTTTATAAGGTTTTTCAACATACAATTCAAGACTTACCGAAGTCGTCATATGGCACGATTGATGAAACATATTGCTACGAAAAAGAGTCAAAATAAACAAGCTTGCCACCGATGTCTCATACTTTTCAGATCATCGATTGATGGTAAACAGGTGTAAAGTCATCCAATATATGTGAAAGCTGTTGTTCTTCAGCTTCAAAACAACAATGAAATGAGTTTCGATAGGTAACGCTAGATGTCGGTGTAAGCTCGCCCTGAAAAAGATTTGTATATGACAGATCTGCCAACATGTCATTGTTTGTCTTATTACTGGCGTAGCTTAGATGATGCGTACGCCTGATTAGAAGTAAAAGAAAGAATTATCATTAGATAAATAGATAGACTAAACAATCCCGACAGTTTTTTATTCTCGCATAGTACATTTTTCTAGTTTCAATCCATGTATGTGTACAGCATCATTGGCTGTCTTGAAAGAGTTAGATCAATCTCAATTTAGAGTAGAAAAAACTCTGAAAACTTATATTGCAGAAATTTAAAAGCTTTTGTTACTTTAGCTTTTAGCAGTCGAAAATGTACCACTTGATGTGGCTTAATTCAACGTAAATAACCACATTATCGACATCAATAGAAGCCGTAAATACGTACTTCTAGAATTTGTATATTTTTATATTACTAATACATCGAATGCATAGCGCTCAACCATATTTTTACAGTTCATTGGTTTAACAATAAACGAACCATTGGCTAACGAGTCA
>OENM01000288.1:53590-74997 GCA_900239745.1 Rotaria magnacalcarata | reverse complement strand
CCCCCCCCCCCCCTATCAATTAATTTTTTCCAACCTAGTATCACGATACTCCGACATAATCGATCACATATTTTCTCATCGAAAGGTTTTTCCAGAGTTATCATTTCGGCAACTCTTGATTTTAAACTTACTTTCAGATTTTCTGCTTCCTCACTAATATTTTCGCTGATTTGAACTTGTTCATGTTTAGTCAATAAGGTTAATAATTCTTCGATATATTCGAGTGCTCTAAAAAAATAGAAATGAGCAAGTGAAAAAAATTTAGCTATGGAATATTTTATACCGTGTCCATGTCTCTGGTTTTAAGCATTCATTACCCTTGTGATGATAATCAAAACTAACAGCAATTTGTATTAATAGAATTTTGATATCAATACCAACACCTAAATTTTGTTTTTCAGCATATGATCGAAGAAGTTTTAAACATTCCAATTGATCACGACGATTCGTGCCACGTTTACCACGCATAGCAATTACTTCATTAAGTTTTTTCAGAATAGCCTCGTGTGTTATTTCTTCATCTTTAGCAAATGAAACAAGTTTTTGAACCTAGAAATGTTTCAAAAGAAAGCATATGATAAAATTTTCTTTTTCAATAAAAATAATAGATGAACATTTACATCTTGTCGAGGTCCACCATCTCCGTCGTCACCGTCCCCATCGAGTTGTTCAGTAAGAGCTTCAGCTCGACGTTGTTTTGCTACACGCTTAGTACTAGCTGCATCTTTGCTCTTAACAGGTTTTTCTTTTTCAGGTTTATCCGATCTAAAATCAAAGACGAAACTTTTTTTTCTTATTCAATAAGATAATTTATTACTTCAAAAATTTTTTGTAAAGTTCTTCATTTGGTGCATCGATATCAATTGAACTATCCGAAGATTCATCGTCACTTTGGTCCCATGATTCATCACTTGATGCACTGTCGTCATCCTGAAATATTATATTTTACGACATAGATATTTTTGAATGAAAATTTTAGTGTTTCACCTCTTGCGGTTTTACTTTTTCTGGTGCAACTGCTGCTTCTTCTTCATCTTCCTCACTTTCAGCACCTTCATGAACTGGTGAAGCTTCACGTTCAGGTACTTCTTCATCAGCAACATCAGGTCTCTAGAATGAAAATTATTATTTTGATAAAAAATGAAATTCTATTGATGATAACGAACTTCACGATAGGCATTGATTTCTTTTTCCAATGTTCCTTGTTTTAAATATCGACGAATTTTTTGCCGTAATGCGCTTAAATTATTCGAATTATTTTTAGTAAGCGTTTCACGCCATTCTCGATCACTCCAACACTACGAACAAAACTAATATTGCGAAAAGAAATTCAATTTATTCATTTTACTGTATTAACGAAATCATCCATTTGTGCCAATATTTTTATAAATGGTCTTGGAATACCTACAGAAGAAAAACAATTTTTGCATATAGTTAAATACAAAATAATGTTTCCATTACCTTGATCCTTTTCCAAAACTCGTCTGGCTTTGTCGAATGCTTTTATTAAATTTTCATAACCTATACACAATATATCAAAGAAAAATATTATCCATTGAATAAAATCAATCACTGACATTCATAGACCAAGCCAATATCGCGAATACGCATTGCGTGTTTTATTTTCTTGATAATTTCTTCAATTTCTTCGTATCTATAAGAGAATTAGACGTTTTTCTTTATCGATATGCACATTCAGAGATATACCGTTTTTCTTTTTCACTTCGTACAACACGTTTAACGTCTTCTTCATCTTCACTTACTTCAAGGTATGGCTTAGGAGCACTGAAATGACAAGTCGATGAATTATTTAATGGAAAAAAGCTTCAGTCCAAGAGATGCCTACTGTTTTGCTGCACCTTTGCCGGCACCCTTTTTTGCTGCTTGAACTTGTACTTGTTGTTCATCATCACTGGTTTCTTCGCTTGACGAGGAGCCCTCACGAAGGAAAAAACGATTACTAGCCATGGTTGATTTTTTCTGAAATATGATTTATGTTAGAAGAAAATAGTATTGTTAGGAAATATTGAAAACAAGTTGGAGTTTTATAGTTTCTCGACTTATGAAAGAAAAAAAATAAACAATTAGCTCGCTTTCTCGTTTCTGAATGGACAAACTCGAACATATTTATTACATATTTATGAGAAATAAACAAATGTCAATAGAGAGCGCTAGCTATCGATATGAAATTTAATGAAAAAATACTCAATTGACAAAAGTGCTCCAAAAATGCTTTTAGATCTTTTAGATCAAGTTCTATTTGTTTTTTTTGAGCTTCTCCTATCAGATTGAATTCAAACGAAGAGATATATGAAAATGTCGTGGCATAATTAAGTATATACTCTAGATGTGGAATACTTCTCAACTATTGGATCCTACCAAATATGAAACTTCCACGTGCAGATTAACAATTTATTTATCCGGCACACACTATCGATCACTGATCATTTTTTTTTGACATACTAGAAGAACTGATAATCATCAGCATTGATCATTGATAATTGATAAAACAGATTATTTTCTGAATTGCAGCTCATCCGTCCATTGTCTATGATCTTCTGCTTAGACCGGAAGTAATTACCAATAGACAACGATGATTCCAATATAGTGGTAGATTCTTTTTATGTACTCAAAACGTGAGTACACTTTAGATTCAGTCATCGTGTCAGTCCGTCCGTTAACACGATAACTTTTGAAAGTCTCATCTAATTGTCATGAAATTTTGTACACAGAATGATCTTATGAATATCTCAGTCGAGTTCGAAGATGAAAGTAATCCGTTAAGAATTTGTTGAGTTACGCAAAAAATATCCTTATTTTCTATGCGAATAGTGACCTATTCTATTTTATTTTAATATTAATTCAAGCGGATTGATCATATAAAATAGCGAAAGAAAAAAAATCTTATCACATAAAAAAAAAAAAATTTGGCAATTGAAAAACAAAAATCAACCAATCAGTGCACGTTTTTACTTATTCACACTGAGTCATTTTATATTGCTAGTAATTTTTCTAAGTAGGAAGTAGCAAAAAGAGAGGTATAAAACTCGGTCATTTTTGTGTTCGCAGTGTCGTAGTCATCGAAATGTAGTCGAAGGTATGTTTGTTGCTTTCATCACATATTTAAGTTGCGAAAGTATAGTCAAGTTATGATGATTCATTCTAGGAAGAGAAAAACAACGAAAGAAACGGAATAAGACAGAACGTCTAAGTAAAACTTACCCTCCTCTATTTCCCAAGATGATGAAGTTGCTGATATAGGCTTAAAAACACCATCTTCAAGAATATTCAGCCAAAAAGCCAACTTAAATTTTTTTAGTTGGTCAGTCGCGATCAAGTCTTTAGTAATTGAGCCAGCTTGATACAAGTTGAATACATAGATGTTTACACTGTCAACAAAATAGAACATAAGTAATTATGCGAAGAACTCCTTATTAGTTAGTTACTCTTTTCTCTCAGCTTGATGTTCGTCTGCAGTGATGTCTGAATAAACGTATCTATTGTTAGGATCGAAGTAATCGGTTTGATTACATTGAAAAAATTGTAAACGATTTAGATTGTTGTCTTTGGAGAAATCCGTCACGTCAACAGTGGTGCCTTTAGGAACAGGCACTTTTGAACGATGTTCACGATCATTATAAGTTACGATCTTAATACCAAGGTACATTTTATCATTCATTTGAGGAGGAACCTGAAAAATAATGCGAACATTTTGTTTCCTTCTATTTAACTCTTCCTTGAACATAAGAAATTGTCTTACTTTAACGCTTATCAGCGTGCGTTGAGGACCAACTCCAGCTATAATAGGAAATCCAGTGCGTCCTAGATCTTTCATGCTTCGATAGTGCCAGTCTTGTTTTGGTTGTGTCTTGATCGGTGGTGCATTATATTGAAATGATGCTGGTGTTGGTAATGAAGCAGTTTGAGCAATATGAGTAGTACTTGTCAAATGAGTTTCAGAGAACGGTGCGATGTTGGAAACATTTTGATTGATTTGTTCAACATTATTTGTATCAGCCAATTGAACTAAAAAATTGCAGTAAATTGTCAAAATACTATTCAATTTATGAAACTTACGTGTGTTAGTTTGTTCGTTATTGTTTCCGGTAGCTATACTGGGAACAATAGTATTGTCGTTGGTCGCTGCAAAATATATATATATCAATAATAAGTATAGGACACATCTTTCAAATTGATATTTACATAAAGCAGTTTTGGATATTTCTTGAAAAATGATCGAGATAAAAAGTAGTCTATCGTGTATCATTTGGTAGACTTCTTGAAAAGATGATTGATTAAGATGTACAGTATTCAATTCTGGAGAGAGAGAGAGAAAAACTAATACTTTCATATAGCAGAATTGGACATAATACCTGGTATGTTGGCTTGTAAAACTGTGCGACTCAGCAAGGGCGTAGCGGCTTGTGTTATGTCCCATAGTTGCTGCAGTATTCGTTCCACACAAACATTAGCTTCTATTCTGACTGAAGGTTGCTGATCGACTAAATAATATCGAGTAAAATATATCGATAATTATACTAATTTTTGCTGCATACGTATCATTGAATGATTTTCTGGTGGCAAATTATTTTCTGATACCGTATCTAAATGAATTTGTACTTAAAAAATGATTCACGAAGTGAAGTTCTTACTACTTAGGTCATTTGATGGTACGCTGAAGTGTCCCCCCATTTGTATTGTATTATCTATTGAAACAGAAAATAAGCACATGCATTATTGAAATTTCCAGGTTAAGGATAGAACGTACTTTCTTCGTTTTTTCGACCAATTCTAGTTGCAATAGACTGCCAGATAAGTTCATCATCTTTCGTGAAGACAGTACGGTTTTCTCCATTGCTAATGTTTCGATAAAACCATGGGTTATAAATATCATTTTCAAGATCACAATAAATGAAGGCATGGTTTTTTTGATCGATTGGCACTTCGTTTGAATCAAAAAGTTCGTTCTTGCCAATAATTATATATTTATTATTAGTGTCAAGTGCAATTAAGTGAAGATCAATTTTATACATCTCTACATAAGCTGTAATTAATTCACGATAAAATCCTTGAGGTGTACTTTTTAGTGTAGCAAGATGATCGAAGACTTCGTTAAGAAATTGAACTGGATATTGCGAATCACGGGGAATATCAGCATTTTGACAAGTTCCATTTGACAGAATAAAAATAGCTGCGTCCAGTAAATGTGATGTCGAATACACACCGATAGGTTCGTCAGCAAAACTAAAAATCAATCAGTTGCATAATACGCAATCAAAAACAAAAATGATACTTTTCAGTATTGCCAAAAGAGACATTATGGTTTTCCGGTAAACTTAAGACTGAATCTAATTGATTGTGTGAATCCATTTGTTCAGCAAAATTCGATGAAGATTGTCCTGCCATGTTTATGTAGTTTAATTGAAAATTTCGATTGTGGAATAACGCGATGCTTAATGCAGCTTGATTTTCGTCGAGAGGTTGTTTTTTATCGGTTTAAATCTAAGCATAGGAAAGAAAAAGAACGCACATGTACTCAAAAATAATGACTAATTCTGACAAGGGTAGGCGAGGAAAATTTCGAGTATACATAGAGCAAGAAGAATTTTAACTAATTTTGAGAGAAAAAATTAGTTAAAATATATAAATATATTATCTTAACATAGTCATAGAAAAAAAATTCCTAAGATATCTATAGTAACTAAAAAACAAATTCAAGAAAACGATGTAATAAATCACAAGTCTCGGTGATATTGCTAATCGATACGATTTGAAAGAAAAAATGAATGAATAATATAAAATCATTTTCTAACATGATCCAACTTGAGAACAAAGTGCAATGGGGGGATACTGATCGATGTTGAATAGTAAATAATTTGAAGACAGTCTAAAACAAAAAGAAATAATAAAAATTTTCCGGATTACATTAGTTTCAGAATAGCATTCGAGTCAAGATTGATAATTATTTTAAAATAAAAATAGATAAACTTGAAAAATAAACAGAAAATTCGAGAGTTAGACATTTTTACAGTAATGAAAAAAATTTGAATCAGCATTCAAAACAAAAACCATTTGTCCTATTTGAGTATCTGCTACGGGATTATCAATCATGAGCGACTATGTATACATTTATCTATAATAAAAAGAACGTCGAGAATATTATTGAGAATTATCACTCTAAATACATTCGTACCATGGGTAACATATTGTAAATAGCCATCATACAGTTCATGTTCTTCTTTTGCTGCAGTTTCTTCAATATATTCTGTTTTCATAATAACTAAATGAAGTTCTTCAATGTCTTTGTCTTTAGGCGGTGAAATTAATAATAAGCTTTTCTGTGCCATGGTAAAATCCTTACGTTTTAATTCAATTTCATTCAATTCAATACGAAAATCTAGAAGAATTTTCAATCAAACTCGTTGACATTACGTAAAACTCATACCTTTTTTATGACATGCAACGCTTAAGGGTACACTAATTTTCTCACCACCTAGTTCACATAGTTGTTTTGGTTCAACCTCTTCTGGATCAATTGTCACATCGCCATCCTCTAAAACAAAAATATTCATTAGAGTAAATAATAAAACGAAAATTGCGTAGGCGTGACTGACGTAATTTGATGATAGCTGTGTAGGAAGGCTGGGATACCAGTTGATATTGACCGGAAGTGTCTTGTGTACATAATTGAAATTCAATCCTACATATGCTCAGATCTTCACTTTGAACATCTTCTTCAATTGGTAGTCCAATCCTTTTACATTTTAAAAGACGAATTTTAATTCTAAAAAAAATATTGGCGAATGATAGATAGACTCATGTTATATGCACTCACGTTTTTCTGCGCAGTCCTCGTTCAGCATTACTGATTTTTAAGTAAACAGATCCTGTTCGTGCATCAAAACTGCCCGGATCACATTGTAAACAAGTTCGTTCATTGAGATCTGTCATCAGTTTCCAATTGACCACTGCATTTTCAGGTGCAACGGTTTGATCTGGATGTGGTTGTTGGTCTTCTGTAGTAGCTCGAATACGAACAAAAAGCTCTACATCATCATTACTTGGTACCTAAAATTGAGAATTACATCTTTAGTACGAGTACAAATACGTATAAAATTAATTACTTCAATCTCAGGATATATTCTCTGTTGCGTGCCTTGACCAGCTTGTATTAATGGACACTTATTTCTTAGTAAATCTGTTAACATACGAACGTGCCTATGACGTTTCGGATTCTTCGTTACTTTTGGTAAACCATATCGTTGCATTAAATTATCCATTGATAAAGGTCGGGGTTCATTTATTGTTGTCGGCTGTGTAGTACTCGGAAATGAGCAGATGGAAGTAGCATTGATTATATTTTTGGAAGAGCTAGTAACTACGTTTGGATATCGAATTTTACTTTGTGCTGTATTTATGCTAACATTTTTTGAAAGCCATTCTTCTCCTCTAACATTATCGTTCGCAATATGTTGTTGATCATTGGTTTCCATCGATTTAGCATCACCAAATTCTTCTATAAAATACAATAAGAAAGACAATACGAGTTATAAACATCGAGTTATCATACAACTTACCCATAAGAGGCCTGTCATCAGGACGCAAAATCATCAGGCAATCAGTATCGCCCGACACCTTTCCAACTGAAGTTGTACCAGTTGATGAATTGAGGTCGTTACTTAATAAATCTACGATAATCAAAATAGAATAGTTATTGGTATTGAATAAAGAGTCTTACATAAGTTTTATTGTTGATGAGAAATATACAAAAAACGAACATGACGATATAAGGCTCTCTTCTGGTCTATAGCCACGAAAATTATATGTGCTCCACTATTGCTTGGTAACAATCCTTTTTTGCCCCGTTGGTTCTTTTCTTCAGTTTAAAACTCAAATGAACGTTTCTTAATATCCATCAATTTCACTGATCAATGTTAAGAAAAATCCCATTTGCCTTTCAAAATTAACATCTCTTATATTTAAAGTAGTACCGATTTTATCAGAATCAAAAACGGACACGATTTCATATCAAGTCATACATATGTATTGGCATAGCCTGCTAGGAAATGGTTTAAACTTAATTTTATTCAAGATTATTCCTGTATTGTACAAGTATCTATTGCTGAATGATTCATATTAGTTAATTGATTAGCTTATTCATCAACAAAAAATTGATTCATTGCAATGGAAGAAATACTCTCACATTCAGTAAGACAGCAGCTTCCCTATGGGCAAGACGAAAATGTTTAGTAGACATACACAATAAATAAAATTTATGCTCATTTTATATTATCAGCTGTATTATAATAACCTTGGTGTGTTCAGTATTATCTATATGATAAAAGCAATTTAGTCATTAAATAAGCAATCGTGGCCCTTATTTTTTTTTATCTATGAGCTACTTTAAGTTGGATGTGGTCCAAGACAAAAAAATAACTTACAGTTTTGGTTTGTGAAGATTTCTTCGACTTGACAGTGTGAAACTGATTCAGGAACAGGTCGTGTAATATATTGCGCGTTATCTTCATCGGCCATCGCTGTCCTCAAAACAGCTTCATTTTGAAAGGTCCGATCATCGGCACAATAAGTGAAATTCATAGCGCTCGATTTTGAAAGGCCCAAGTTACTTGATTTATCAACTGTTTGTGATGGTTCAGCATAAACTGTAGCTTCATCCTTGTCGGTAATGTCAGCTACTGACGGAGTAGGATTCTGCAATACTTCATAAATATAAAGAATAGAATTTTTCGGTCCTTTTTACAGTCTTACTCTCGAAATTCCTATGCTCAATTAATCCTACTATATTATCCATGATATTTTCATCGTTGTTGGCGAAACATGTTTGCAATTTACCATTTTTATGAGTAGCATACCACGGTGCAAACAAAAGTTTTTCAAAATCATACATAATATAAGCAATTTTACGACAACGACGTTTTTGTTTGATTCTACTTGAAGTTCCTCCATACGAACGAATATCTCTTTTATGAATTGTACAATCATCAACAAATCGTATGATATGAAGTTCGAGTTGGTATAGATCAGCATAGCCATTTAGAATGTCATTTACTTGTTGTGGCCTGGCACTGAGTGATAAACTATGTAGAGTGCGTCGCATCCAAGTAAAAGAATGGTTCTTTAATCGACCATATTTTTGTATAAATTTCATACATTTAGCTAAATTACTCCATGAATGCATGGTTACAATAGCATCGCACGGCCTAAAGAGTATAAAAGTTCCAGAACGTAAAAAATTAATTGAAAAAGTAATATAATACATTAAATGTTGAACAAATTTTGGAACGGTAGATGGATCTTCTGACGGATGAATTGATGAAGCCAGTAGCTCGTCTTCGTTAGATGATTTATTGATCTCGGACGCAGGGATTGAAGCGTTTATATCCATGTATACTTGTTGGATTTAGAATCTTCAATTATTGTAAAAGCAAATATGTAAAAGATGAGTATGTTTCATTGTGTGAGCATAGTAGAATAGTAAAATCGAATGACACAAAAAACAAACTAATATAGAGAGTAGAAGGGGAGAGAGAAAAGAAAGAACTGTAACGAAAAGGAGGCGAGAGTAAAAAATAACGAAAGAAAAAAATATTCAATGTTCGTCGAGTCGGTTTTTCTCAACCAACTCAATATACACACCTAAGAATAAATATTATTGTGATAAAGTAATCACATAAGCACTGTCATCTTTATTTTTCTATCATCCGTTCGCTATCGGAGAATTTTTTACTTTAATACAATTTTCATATTCATGATATTGTCTTTAAATAACTCGCAATCGTCTTCTCATAGAATTTAGTCAATTAAAACATTGTTGCAATTAAGAAGAGAATAATCGTACAAATAAGAAAAAGGCAATGTAGTAGATAGGATAGACTTATCCTATATACGTCACTAAAATAAAGTACTTGTTTCCTAGTAAAAATCAATGAACTTAAGTGAAATAAAAAATATCCATAATTGCTTTCCTCGTATGTCATGTCATTTGAATAACACCATGCCATTGGAACCAAACAAATAGTGCATATATGGTTAATCAGAAAATACTGTTTTTCATGTAGGCTTATTCCGACTCCCAGAAGGCATATGATGTGTGCTTGTTTCATCTGAGAATATCTTCCAAAACTAACTTTTATTCAATTCTTTAAATAAATACGCTTTTTCACGTGCTCATAAATGTATCATTTTCTTTGATACTCGATGATTATTTAGTGAATCAACCCAATTTGAATAGACAAAATTCAGTAGTGTCAAACTTGAAACTTGAATTCAGTTAAAAATAGAAAATTTCAACTTTCAACGTATGGCCATATATGTGAGAGTCACCATTCTTCAGAATGCTATTGGCTTAAAAGTTGAAAATTGAAATTTTCAATTGAATTCAAGTTTCAAGTTGGACATATATGACAAAATAAGTAGTAGTAGATCAGTGTTTTATTCCCTATTTCTACAATAATATATGCTCATATTTCATCTATAGAATTCTACATCAAGACTAAAAGCAGCTCTATTTCTTATTTAATACTTGATATTTCGAATCATTAATTGTTTTAGTCTTTTTTCGATTGTCGTATAATTTTTTCTAACCATATTATTTATAAGTTTATCTATTTGATATTACAGGTAAAAAGTCAAACTGATGTAAAGTATTTTTCGGCAGCTTGTTTTAGATAAAACTGTGAGCGAAAATAGCTTGACAGATACGCATAAAACTGAAAATAATTACATATACTGTCTATGTATCCTAATTGTTCGTATGCTACTAGACATTATGAAGTCTAACGCAAACGATGCATACTAGTAGATAATCATAGTAATAATAGTTATAACCGATTATTGTACACTAACAGCAAACCTTTTATCTACTTCAATATTCCAACGCTAGCAATTTATGTAGACTATCAAAAGGCCTACGATAAAGTGCGGCATAAAGGTCTTATCGTAAAACTCAACAGACTCAGTATTCCTTTAGGACTATTAAAATTAATTGTATTGTGGTTAAATGATCGACGTGCTTATGTATATTTGGAGAGAACAAGTCGGATATATTTTACACTTATGTCGGTCTGCCTCAAGGTAGTAGTTTAAGTCCATATCTGTTTATTGTCTATCATTGTGATCTAGTTGCATGTGTAGGTGCTCATTCTAGTCACATATTTGCGGATGATCTCAACATACTCATATCTCCGCCAATATGCCGTGATATAAAGCCAATGATTAAGTTTCTAGAAGAGGAAGGAACTAAAACTTGTAACCAAATAGCGAACTATTCGAAAAAATGGAAACAACCAGTTAATGTATCTAAAACACTAGCACAGATTTTTCACACACAAGTGCAAAATCCAATAATCAATGTTTTTATGGATGGCAAGAAATTAGAAGTAGTTAAAGAGTTTGAGTATCTAGGCTTCGCCTGGACGAATAAGATGTCCTTAAAACCAACAATTGATAAAAATCTTGAGAATATTCAAAGAACATTCAGTAAGTTAAGATGGATGAAAGGTGGTAAAACTGTCTCAACAGACGTTTTGAGAAAATGTTTCTTTGCGTACAGTTTTCCGTATTCTGCCTGGATGTTTCCACTGTATCCATTCCTACCGAAAACCCAAAAAGAGTTGCTGTTAAGAAAGTTTAGAAACGGATTAAGACTAGTTCATCGCTGTCCCTTTGCTCGAGCAACAAACATTCTACAAATAACAAAAGAAGACTCTTTAGAAGACTATGTAGAACGATATATAAAGAAAAGATTAGAACGAATTGAAAAATCAGATTTAGGTCGCTCGCCCTTCTACAATGATATATTTTATTGGGATTCATTCCATAAAAATAAGAATGATCACTTAGGTCATTTCTTTCGAATGAAGCGAGTCAGACGCAAACGTGACAGACGTCAATCGCTGCTTCTGAAATGGCTTGAATTTTTAGTTGAATCAAATCCGCCATGTGTTCTTTCTTTGTTTTTTGTTTAATGTCGTGCACTCTACCTCTCGTTCTTTTAGCGCGTTCCTATTTTTCCTTTTCTTTTTCGTTTCCTTCTCTTTTTGTTTTTTTTTCTTTCTTTTATTCTCATTTTCTCCTTTAATTTATTCTTATTTATATTTTTCCTTTTCGGGTTATTTACATGTATAAGTCTATACATCCAACTCTATCTAGCAAGCATGGCATCTTATGATTGTATTGTTCTCTCTTCTGCATGTTAATAGTTCTTTGCCGTGATAATCAAACAGCTGTAAATTCTTACGGCAACTCTTGTAAACACTTCCGAGTGTAACAATAAAAAGAGCGAAATTAAAAAAAAAATCTACTTCAAACTGACCTTTCAAATGCTTAACAATTTAAATCATTTAACAGTTCTTATAAGAAAGCTCATATGTAAAACTTTTCTTCGATCTAGTTGCTCTTTATGGCAGCTATGAAATAACAGCACTTGATTCATTATTCTTATGTGTATAAAATCAATGGGGTAAATGTGTCTGAAACATCGTGGTATTGTGTCATACATAGGTAATTTGTACTCTGACTTCATAATTGAAACTATATTCAATTAATACAAAATCCCTTTTGCACTTTTATGGTATCATGAAAACTGCGATTTCTGATCCAAACAAGTGCATTTAGATTAATATTTTGCTAATATCTATATGAGAGAAGATATTCATTTTGTTTTTCATCATAATAATTTGTATATTAATTACGTCTGCAGATTTTTATTTTCTGTGGCATTCAAATAATAAATGTCGAAGTGGTTACCACGTATTGATGAATTGTAACAGCTCAAGAAAAAAATCGTTTATGTTTTTAAAACAGTTTTTTAGACAAACTATAACAGTTAACGCTTTTGAATGAAGAAAATAAAAGAAATTATCTAGATGTAATGCAAAAAAGAAAAAAAACGCCCACACATCTTTTTAGAAAGAAGAAAAGAATTTGATCGTGCATATATATATATATATGTAATAAACCTGAAGAAAAAACTCCATAGAATGCACTCAACATTTCATTATTCAACAGCTACTACAGATAAATTTGATATTATTCTTCATTTCTATTGGATACCATGGAGTGACGAGATTTCTTTCTTACTAGACAAATAAATATTACTAAAATGTAATAAAAAATTCGATGAATTTTACTCTATCTTATTATAGAAGATAATGATCCATAAGAAATAGGCTCAAAATTTCGACTCTTTCTCATACAGTACTAGAATTCTATTTTACATTTGCCAAGTTGTTCACATTTAGTCTTTTATTTTTTAATTGTCGATTTTGATAAAAACTAAACATACGTATTGGTACACTGTAAACATGTATATTAGAAGAGTTTTATATGATAATAAACACTTACTCCTGCCATCCTCTTTCATGCTCTTCCAAACTAATTTTCAGACAAACATTTCGCGTTTGCAAATCAAATTAATGTTATTTAACGCATCGATTAAAATTAAAATAATTAATAACGTTTTCGCAATTCAACAGACGTTTGTTTTTTCTTGTACGACGGCTTTCGAAGAGTGAGACTTATTCTCAGCAGTTCTAGTACCCATAACAATATACATGGATTGAGCACCGCGCGGAGGTGCGTAAAAATAAGTAGAAAGTTAAATGGTTCGATTTTTTAAAACATAAACCAGTGTATTATTTTCAGTTGAATGTATGTGCATTGGCCTTCGGTACCTTGCAATAGTTCGACCACTTTCTTTGTTTCATTTGTTACTCTTTTATTTTTCTTGTTTTTTTTCTGATTAATCTTTGATTATTTTCTCAGTTTGGGCGTTTGATTTTTTATTGGTTTGCTTTTTACTTTTGGAATTGAATCGGTCGGATATCGAATATCCCATTCTTCCGTTGGGTGTATAAAATTTTCTGGTTCTCCACATGAATAGTTTCATGATGTTGATCGAGAATCAATTGGAGTGACTTGTGTTGTGCTTGACAAATCAATGGATGGAGATGTGCGACTCTGAGAAGTGTTTTGATCTTCATGGCATACGCATTGAGACGAACTAAAAAATGGAATCAGCCTACATTTGATTCTCATTTTCCCTTCGTTACTTGTGTTCGTATTTGATCATGGTTGCGGAAATTAGTAGAAATAGAAGCATTATCATCTGCTAAAATATATATATGATTAGTAAGACAAAGAAAAAGCAATGAAGAGAAATAAATTATTTACCTATTATTTGTTGTATAGTTCGTGGTGGACAAATATTTCATGGATTGGGTGTTCGTTCTGGACAATGCATAATATCTCTTGACGAACTATGGTTGTAAAGATTAGGGAGGCAGTTCTGAAAATCAAATATGAATGAATCAAGTTCTCTTCGCAATTTTAACGCACGCTTGAATTGCGAGTGATATTGGATTTGCGTCAATAATTTTGTCTTTAATATTATTTATACAAGTTTGGATTTGCGCTGTTCGGTGATAACTGCAAATTTCTAAAATAATAAACAAAACTTTTTGATATTAATATTAGCTTTTTGATTTACTTAAATTAAAATCATTATTAAGGAAGACATCTATATATATATCATCAACCATTATGTCTAGATAAATCAATGATCTGAGAAGTTATATTCATGTCATATCTTACTACTAGAACAATGTTGGAGAAAATTTGAAACCAGTGAATTTTGTTTTGAAAAAGTGAACTGCTAGCTATTGGAGTAGAAATGTCATAAACGCTCATACTTTCAACCTCATTTGAAAGATCTCTTACCAATATACAATGTTGTGGTAATGTATTGTTTGAATTTTCATTTTCCGGAAATTTTAAAAGACTAGAATTAATCAAATTATCTACATGTTGTGGTCCCGCAGTTTGTATTGTTACTGCATCATTTTCCAAAGTACCATTTTCTGGTGAAGCTAGATTTATGAGTACTTCAAACATATAAAAGTTTTAGATTTATAATCTTTTTGTGGATCTTACTTTCAAAATTTCNTTTTTGTATATTTTCATGATTGCTTGGAAAATATGTTTGTATTTCACCCTTAGTATTTGTAGTACAGCAACGGAGAAAATAAATAGATTTAATGATAGTACATAATATAAGCAATTTTACGAGAGCATTCTTCTTGTTCGGTTTTATTTGAAGTTTCATGATGCCAGTAACATCTTCAATTATGGTTGAACAATTACAAGTAAATCATATTATACTGCACAATCATCTAAAATGGATTTCAATAGCTGTGGTATTGCAGCCGGTGATATACCATCTAGAAGATGTCGTACTCAAATAAAGCGATCATTTCTATTGAGACCTGAACTTGATATGGATTCCATACATTGAGACAGAGCAGTACATACATGTCCTTGGATATGAATACTCAATGATCGAAAGAATATATAAACTTGAGCATTTGTACGTAGGATTAAAAAGGTGATGCAATACATAGATAATTGACCAAATTATTGAACAATCGAAGAATGCTCTGGTGCTTGAATCCATAGAGTCAATGATGTATCCCTCATGAGAAAACCTTCTTGCTTCTGTGGATGCGAAGGAAGATTCTATTTCATGTATTTCGTTCCAACAATAATCTAAACTATTAGATTTTAATATGAATATATACGCCCTGTACAGTGCACAGGCAAAAAGAGAAAATGTAGAAAAAAGAGTGGAACAATAAAAACAAAGAGAAGCATAAAGAAAGAAAAAGAAAAAAGAGAAACATCAAGCAGTTTTGATATCCCAACTGATTCTTATGAATGTACTTGCAACTATTTGCCAAGAGAACGATGCTATTAGTGCATGAATGCGGCTTGATTACACGTCTAATATTATTTGTAGTTGATATACTACAAAATATTTAGAGGAGAAATCTTTCAACTTGTACCAAAAAAATAAACTCTATTAAGTCAATATATGATGACACATATTGTACTATTCGCTTGCTTTTCTTCACAATAAGATTATTTCTATTTTTTCGTAGCAAAGTTGTTGATTATAATCCTTGGTCGAAATAATTCTATTTTCGAATAGCTGGCATGAATCTTATCAAACTTTGCACATTCGTTATACGCAAGCGAATAATACAATGGTAAAATCAATATACTATTCCACTTGATCTTTTCCAAGTCGTGATGAATCATACGGCACGTGCTTATTTTAGAAGCAAGACACCTTCAAGGTTGCTTAAATCAAACACAAGAATCAATCTCGTATATCTACCTGTTATCTTATGAGCTGATCGACCGAAGTATATTCATCCTCGCTTGATTTTTGACTTGAATATACATTTAAGATTATAATGTTAACTATTTTAGTAATATCATCTCTCAAAATATGCAGTACTCATTGTCGGTTGCAAGTTTTAAACTTACGCAAAATAATTATCGATATGTTACCAAAGTCATCCATGGCTGAAAACGAGGATGAAACAAAATGACGAATCATCGCAAATTAATGATTAATATTTATTTTCAAACTCATTCGATAAATACGTGAAGATTTCAAAAACAAAATTCTTTTTTAAAGCGCATTTGTTTCAGAGACTTAGTTGTAACTAACAGACTATTAATACAAGTCACTTCAGAAAGCCACACTAAGACACTATTTATTATTCTGAAGAATTGAGTTTCAATTTTACTTGGAATACTATAGATGCCAACCGTCATAGATGTTGTGTACGATTCAAGTCTATTCGTTGAACTGATCTTTTGAATTGAATAATCCAAAAATATATGTTTTTGTAATTCATATGTGAAATAAATAACTACATCAATTTTTATTTTCATAATAATGTTTTTTTATAAGATTTATAGTAAACACTCTTCAAGTTTTCGCTTTATTTGAAATTGAAATTAATAATATCTCAATATTAGCATGACTTACATCAAATGTAATAACTCGAGGAGATTTTGTAGATACAGTGAAAACAAACGTGTCCCAGATCATATGTAAACATTAAACAACTCCATGTGCGAGAGAGAAAAAAATCAATCCAATCAAATATTTTTTTCGATATGAAAAAGAAAAAGCTTGCTTATAATTACGAAGCCAGGTAGCCTGCGTCTTGCACTCATTCGATATGTAGATTTTCAATTATTCGTAACGGCGAATTTTTCTGATTCAATAATATTGTGGTCATCGAGTTGAGTTTATACACAAGAATATATATGGAGAAATGTTCTTTGTATGATTTCAATACTGAGCTTCTAAACTCAAGAAAACAAACTGTTCTGGTTCTCTCAGCATAAATTACGTTATCGACTAGTTTCAATATCATTTTGGAAGATTTGCTACATATGGGGAATTTTTGTGAAACTTTAAGGAGTTCAAAAAGTAAATAAATTATGAAAAAAATCCAATGAGTGTATGAACTACAATGCTACACAGGATATGAGAGCGGACATATGCGAGTATTATATGGCTAGCAGTAAAATGTTCTGTTCAATATTTATGTCTGCTTGTTTATTTTCTCTATGAAATAATTTTGTTTTCCAAATAGCCAATTTCTGCGTAGAATGACTCTACCGGTACGTGTTTCATTTTAGAAAAAAAATCTGTTTTAGTAAAAGTTCTACATGCTTTCGTTATTTTATTGGAAAAAGAATCATCTTACACATCGACTCAGTATTAGCAGTAAATTAAAATTAAGCCACGAGAAAATCCTCCACTATCTGTGTAAAATCGTGTTCGTTTGTTTTTCGTTAATTATTTTCGCTTAAATCAGCATTAAAATTACATATTAATCATTGAAATCAAAAACTAAAAAATTGTTTGCATCGAATTTATCTCGAATTGTGCATTTATTACCAACAAATTATACACTAAATAAAGATTGAGAAATATTCTGATTTGTGTCAATGCTTCAATTTTGATGCACATGAAACTTCTGGGAAATTCAAAAATAAATTGTGTTAAATAGTTGCTCTCTTGGTGGTTTTGATCGCATGCATTCTCTATCCTTTGCTTTCTATTGCATGCAATGACTTGTTTGCTGTCTAATTATGAAAAATTTTCAGAATTTGGCAAAGTATTGATTTCGAGCAATAGTCATTCTACTATCTAGAAACAGAGCATAAAAAATTCAATCTTTTATCTAGTTACTTAGCAACTATTTATTTTTGTCTGTAAAATCGTCGACGAATTTCTATTTATTCGTGAATTTTCCGTGTAACATGTAGAACGAAAAAGTAATTGGATTTTCACAATTTGATGATTCCAAACTTTAGATTTTCTTTATATTGATTGAGTATTTTGTTTTCTAATAAATTTTTCAATCCAATCTAACATGACTTTTGTTCATAAACTTTGGTCGTTTTGCTTCTTATCATTACTATGACATGTTAAGATATTTTATTTTCGTGTTCTTTTTCTCAAGTAAAAATTAGATAGTATAGTGCAAGTGACATGATTATAAAATACTTGCGATCTATTTTTATATTTAGATATTTTCATGAACGTATTTGAAAACAATCATAACAAATGCGCATAGATCGCGAAAGCAACTCTCTCTCTCTCTGGTTTTGGATCTTCAAGAAATTAAAGGAGTAAAATAATATATTCATAAAACAACTTTTATTAAAACCAAAAATAATACAATAAAATTCAAACATATGGTACAAAATATTTGAGAAATGCAACACAAAGACCGGAGAAAGACTTTTTAGCAACGATCGGGAACATGATCAGTGCCACTGTTCGTTATTTCATGACTAAAATGTTCATTAGATTCACGTGGATCTATCAGTAATGCATGTCCTTGATTGATTCTTGTTTGTGACACACGAGGTCGGCTCGTTAATTTACCTACATATAAATATGATAGATGAGAAATAACAAATAATCAATGATGCTTACTCTCTCTAATAATGACTGAATATGTTCGCGAAGACTCTGGTATAAAATGGTTATTATCACGGATGCAGAACCAGAAAGCTAGCTTACATGAATCTAGCTGGTTCGATTCGATTATATCTTTAGTTAACATTTGATTTTGATACAAGTTAAACATGTGAAATCGTACTCTAAATAAGAAAATTAAAGTCATAGTAGACGCTTTGAAACAAAAAAGAAGATGTCAATCACTTACTCTTTTAATTCAGCAGCGCGCTCTTCATAAGTGATTTGAAAATAAACGCACCTTGACAAGGGATCGAAATAATCTGTTGAATTACATTCACCGAAATTTAAACATTCAAGATTGTTATCACGAGATAATTGACTTTCTACTACACTGGTTCTTGGTGGTACAATAACTTTCGAAGCATGATATTGTTCATCAATGGTTACAACTTTCACACCAAGATACAATTGATGATTAATTATCGGAGGAACATTTAAACCAATTATCGGAGGAACCTTTAAACGAAATAGATTTTTAGATGATCAATTGTTATGATAGAGAAATAAAAATATTACTTTTATTCGAATTGGTGTGCGTTGAGGACCATCGCCAGACAAATATGGAATATGTTTTTTCGCTAAATCTTTCATACTTCGATAGTGCCATTCCGCTTTTGGCTGCGTTACTATTTGTGGTGATGGCAATAAAGGATTTTCTAACATTGGCGGAGCAAAAATATGACTAGGTTTTGGGCGTACAATTTCAGGTAATGGTAAAAGATTTTGACTGGATATTGGTCGTTTAGCAGATGGATAACGTATACTATTAATTGTTAAATCTAGAGGGGAGTTTGGTACATCTTTATCACAGAATTCAACATCTGATTCATATGAGTTATCATTCGTATCCATTTCTAAATAGATTAAAAAAAAGCAAATGAAATATCTAGATTTATTGTTTAAATACTAAAGAATCAATTTGATTTTTTCCCTTTCAAATAATATATAATTATGTATGTATACATACCAGCATCACTGTATGCCATCGGCATAGTTTGAGGCGACGAAGGGCACGTTGATCCTTGGTTCGGCATGAATAATAAAATCTGAAATATAAATGAAAAATATTTAATTATTGAGGGAGGCAATTGTAAATGACTAGAAAAAGAAATGTTAGTTCAATGAAATAATATTAAAACAAGAACACTGCAGATTCTATCTATTCAAATGAATGTCATGTCCCAATGTGACTCTATTATGAATAGTTGCATTTAATTGTACACTAAACTTAGCTGCTATCGACGTCATTAATGTATGCACTTGAAAAAAGTTTTTTTTTCTTACTCGTCCTTCATTAAAAAAAACTGTTACTAAGTATTCACGTGTAAATTCAACAAAAACAAAGTTTCAATGAAACGAACTTGGTGTATATATTTTTGTGAATCATTAACTTGATAAATCTTTCGTTTACGTATGTCTAATGACAACTAATACGCTTTTATAATTACGTACCAAAACTAACATTGAGAGAATTCCATCAGAGATAAATCACAGGTTGGAATATTACTATCTGTTACTTGTCTGGCTGCTCGTTTTAATCTAGAAGCAATTCAAGGGCGCTTTGCTTCTTCGCTTTCTTTATGCTACCAAAGAAAAAAAGTAACTAAAAGATAAATATAAGCAAAAGAATCATCGTGACGACTTGGACAGAAAGGTGAATCACGCCTCACACAAGTAAATATTTATGCTGCCCCCACCTCTCAAGGATTTTTTTTACAAAAAAAACGAAATCTTATCACACCCGTTCATGCGTCATTTACCAGTAAATATTATGTTCTGAATCAAACAAAATAAAACTTGAGTAACAACAATTGAAAGGATTTTGCTAATAAAACGGTCAGTATATATAAATTAGATCACAAGAAATTGAGGAGTAAATAAAAGCGTGATGGTAATGGATCGAAATTTGGGTTTATCTTAAAAAGAATTCAATTATGTACTTCATTTAGAATTATAACTGAAGCTTGGTGAAATGAGTTTACTATGTATAAATTCCTCAAAAACTATGGTATTTTTATTATGAAACAATATTATAATCGATATGTAAGCTACCTAAAGAACCTTTTTCTTTTACTATAGGAATCCGGGTCTGCTATTGTATCTGGTTTATTTTTATACGTTTGAATTAAAAAGATAACTTAAACTATGAAATATTTTGTTAGGGAAACTACAGATTATAAGATAATATTTTCTTCAGCCGTTTAAGATTTCTAAGGATAAAATACTGCAAATTATGCCCAGTGAGGCATAAATTTATTAAGTAAAATTCTAATTTAGTGAGAAATGAATTGATGTGCCGGAATCTTCTACTAGATCAAAGACAGAACTTCTAAAAAAAGTGGTTGCGTTATTAGCGAATTTTTGATTTTAAACTGTATCGTACTCAGGTTAGCTGTTCTATTCGTGTTTATATTTTAAACTGTATTTCATTTAGCTATGAAACAAATTGTTAAATAATATGGTAAAAATATTCTGAATACGGTTAATGAAAATTTACAATCTTTGGTTAATAATTGTTGTAACCCCCCCCCCC
>OENM01000288.1:35505-53397 GCA_900239745.1 Rotaria magnacalcarata | reverse complement strand
GGGGGGGGGGGGGTACGCACATCGATTGTACTAAATAACAGTTCTTATATATCTACATCAGTGAGTATGATTTAGACTACTCGAGGAATTACCTACTAAACACTTCCTTGGAGAAATTTATAGTTAGCTCTCAGAAGCACGAACAACATTATTTACACATTTTTTAATGTTTACGATGCTTTATTTCCAATAGAGATACAAAGAATTGGATGAAAAAACGAAGTGTTAAATAATAGAAATGCATGAATACTCTGTGTAAAGGGTTGTAGTTCTGCAATTGTCATCGATTTATATCTGAGAATTTATATTCAACGTACTCATCTCAATTGGAAGTTACCAACTCTTCTTGACAATCGAGCCAGTATGATATCAGACTTAAAATAAACATGGAAAATATCTTAGAGCAAGTGGAAACATGACCTTTGATATTGTCTTACGAAATATGAGCATAATCGAACACATGCAAGAATTATCATGAATCATTTTCTATGAAACAATAACAGCGATAAAATGATGATTGACTAAATAGTGGGAAATAATAAATAATTGCATAATCAAAAGTAATAATTTGCTCAAAAAGACTTCCTACATTACTCATCCTATTATATATTTATTTCCTTTACACGATAAACGAATTTATCGTCGCAATACATTTTTGATTTGTCACGTCCAATACATACCTGTTGCATCGATGATGAAGTATACCGTAGAAGAAGAAGAATGCAACACATATTAAGCAATTAATTCAATATAAGAATTGGTTCAGTCAATGGATACTATAATGATCGCTGATATCTTAAGTTACAATCATTAATATCATAGTTTTGTTAAGATATATATTTGATAAAAATTTCGAATAGCAAAGATTTAATTCTGAATGTCAAATTTATGCCCCGTAAGGCGGCTGGGCAACGTATCGATCACTTTTTAATCGAGACATTGTTTTTACTGAGATCTCAGTGAGCTTATGAAAGCGCCGAAAAACTTCTAACTCTTACCGTAATAATTTGTTGTGATATTTTTTCAGGTAATAACCGTGATTATATCGAATACAGTTCGTTATGCAAATTTCAGCAAAGAATCGAATAAAAAAAATCTGAAATTCACAAAACAAAATCATCTTTCCAAGATCTATCTCTTTAGAAAAACGCTCGTCAAAATCTGATAAGAAATATTATTTATGTTCCTCCGTAGAAGTTCAGTGTTAATTTTAGAAAAAGAAAATATAAAATACACGTTCTCTGAAGTAATCATTCGAAGGTGTGAAGTATTTTCATGATATTTATAATTCACTACAGAATGCATGATGCAGTGCAGAGCTGCCAGCAGGCCGGCCTGCCAGGCCAGCAAAAAAAAGATCGTTGGACTGAAGTATCTAATTTTTCAAATCCAACAAATCTCATAGTTTTGCATTGGCAAATTATTTTAGCTGTAGCTATTAGTTTCTATTTTCCTAACGATAATCGAATAATAAGTTCTCCTACATAATAGAAAATTAATAAAAAAGGTATTGTCACAAATTTTTCTCCCACGCAGAAGACGTAAATCAGGTCACTAAATTAGAACTGATCTAGTCTGTTAGCCTAGTTTAATATAATATGAACGAATCATCCCAAACTAGAGTTTCAAAATTCATCTGGCCTGGCAGGCCGGCCTGTTGGCATCTCTGATGCAGTGACTTCAAATTTCAAAATAACTGAATAACTCGAGAATTCCTCTTGCTCCTAATATTGACATTATTATATAACTTGATTTTGAAAAACAAACTCATAATGCATGCATAATATCACCTAATTACTCTTTGTATGGACTCTTAATGAACAACGGCAAGACCTTTATAAAACGCTCTCTATCGAATCGAAAAAAATAATGGACATCACAAGCTTTACGTCAATTTCTAAACCTTATGATATGAGCCCTACCATTGCAGTCGATAGATCAGTCCAAAAATAGAAATGTTTCACTTTAATTTCGTAAAAACTTCATATGAAGTTGCTTCATTCTTGCTTGTGTAATAAAAAATACTGCGACTTACGTTTTAAAAAATATGCCCGATGCATTGATGCTTTCGGTGAAAATAACAGTGGTCTGTATGTACTTCCGTGGCTTGTGAAGGTGAAAGGCTTGACGAAGTTGGCAAAGATTTTTAAGTGGATTGGTGAATATTCATTTTCGCTAAAAAATTGCCTTGCAATTCAAATAGTACTCATAAAAGAGAGATTACATTAGTCATGAGAACTGTCCTTCTTCGTCTTTTCCAGCGTCGAGAAGGTTCTGTTGTGAAATTTCGTCTTGAGACACATTCTGTATTCAATTTCTTTGCACAATTTTATTCAACTACTCTTGATCAATGAATTGGTTTGAAAATCTATGTGAACTTTGAGTCATATCAACAGTAAGTTTCGTCATTGGATATCATCAAAACTTACTATCATGTGTTTTTTTTGCAAATAATATGACAAAGCCCATGAGAACCAGCACACATTTAACCGTCATTGTTCCGTCAGATTTAAGAATGTTGACAAAAAAAAACAGTAGATAACTTTTATTTAACAAATGCAAAATAATAATAAAAAAATTGAAAGTTTTTTTTTTGTAAATCTAATGTATTCTCTTTAGAAGAGAGTTCATTGTTTAGGAAACATTTGGATTGTTCGAATAGACACATTTTTACAAGAAAAATAAGATATTTAGTTACAGAATGATCAAAGTGAGATGAGGAAAGAGAAACACTAAAATAAATTTATTCTTAATTAAATAATAGCGTAATTAAAACTTCAAACGTTGTTTGTTCTGATTAATTTCTAGTATTTTTAATGTACGTCGATAAGTTGTTTAGTTACTTTTTTCGCTGATTTCCTAGCTCGTTTTTCAGTTATTCTTCTCGGTCGTTTTGCGACAGGTTTTTTCTCGGCGACTGCAATTAAAAACAGAGCAGAATTTAAAAAAATGAAGTATTCGAAAGTCTAACCTTTTTCCATTATATTAGCATGAAACATTTTAGAAACACGTTTGCAGATTGTATCTTCAACCATGCATAAGTATAAAACGAGCTTGAATTCTTTGAGTTGCTGATCTCTCACTAGAGCTTGATTTATTCCATTTGTCTGATATAAATTTATTATATGGATTTTAATTCTATAAATAATATATTCCTCAATTAGATAATAGAAGACTAAAATAAATCTTTACTCTTTTTTTAAATGTTGACGTTCTTCTCTTGTTATTTTTGAGTAGATTCGTCTCGTCTCCAGATCATATTCATAGTTTGGAGGGCATCGATCAAATCTTAAACATTTCAGATCATTATTATTTATTAATATTTCATTCGTTGCCCTTGTTTGTTCTGGGACGACAACTTTCGAACAATGACTTTGTTCATTGAGATCTTGCAATTCAATGACAAGATATAATGGATTATTACAATCAATGAGAGGAATCTAAATAAAATTGAATTATTGGTTGCAAATGATTTTTAACAACATCATACTTTTATTTCTATTGAATCTCGTTGTCCAGAATTTATGCATCTCACTGGAGCACTAATCGTCGCTGTAAATTCTTTCAAATATCGAGGATGATGTGTACTTTTTAATGGTTTAGTCGGGCTCGGTGCATCGCAGTGTATTGAATCATGCTTTGGCATTGGCTTTATATTTGTTCGATTACTTCCACGAGTTTGATGATTTATATGATTGGTAAGCGTGAGTTGCGAGAGATCAATACGTTCGACGGTCATTGAATGTTTCACTGTGCCTAGAAGCTTTGAAAAGCAAGTTGTACCTACTTCGAAAGCAGCAATAATCTCTTCATCAGATGAAAGATGAGATAAATTAATATTAGAAACTGAAAGCACATAATATATATATATATATATTCGTCTCATAAAACTTAAGCATATTACGGAATGGTTGACACGCTTCATAGACAGCTTGAGCATCTATGGAAAGTCGACGAGCTAATCCTAATATGTTGTCGGTTAATTGTTTCAGTAAAAAATGAGATTCAGCTTTAACATCTATCTGAGTTAAGTTAGCTGTCAAAATATAAAATGCAAACGTCAAAAATTAATCAAATTTGTTTTATACATACATAGTTGTTTTTCATCAGTAAAATTAGAAGTGGTATCCATCGATGAAACTAAATAAATCACGAATAATTATCATTTTTTCTTTATGATTGATTTTTACTTTGAATAGGTTCATGGATACTGTTGGCATCTTGTTCCTCTTCCATTGAATAAAAAGGTTCACTTGTCGAATCTAATTGAAAAAGCATGAAAATTCTTTAATTAAAATAGTCGAATAAAATTGTTACTGATGTTATTGAGTTGAATCACATACGCGCTCATATCAAAATGAATATCAACATTTTTGGCAGAGAAAACGGTTTTGCGGCTCCCATTAACACTTACAGTATAGAGTTTCGTTCACATATTATATTTTAGTTACAAGAAGGGCGACTTTTATTTTTGAGAGCCTGATGAAGTGAAATTTCGACAACGGTGGGAATCATACATATTCTCTTTCACTCATGACTTACCAGGAAATTGAAAAGAGGGATATTTTAACAAGTTCTTCGTGACCGATAATCAAGGTTGAAAATATAATAAAATTTAAAACTCATTTGTTTCATTGCATTTTCAGAACAGCTCATTTTTGAACAATTTAAATAAAGGTCCATTAACTGTATTATCTTTATTAAATAACATATAAGCTTTTGGTAATTCACTCTGATTTTCTTGGTTGATTATTGAAAATTTTCCATTGTTATAAGCGATAATATACAAATCAATATCAAAATATTTTCTCATGTATTTATGTAAGGACTCAAACATCGATTTTGGACATACTTTTAAGTTTTCAATGGTTTTAAAAGTATCTTCTTGTACCACAGTTAACGTTGCATGACTACCGCCGTCTATAATATTGTCAAAAAGAAATCTGACTGCATCGAGTAGACTGGTAGACGGGAAAACGTTTGGATCCTGAGTAATAGGTTTGATGCTGTGCAAAAAAAAGGACAAAGTTCATCTAAAACAACATAATTGAGAACACATACCTATTTATATGCGAGAAATTATCGTCAAAAATATCATCAAAATTTGTGTTCGAAACAAATGAACTTAGTTCATAATTCGCCATTAAGTGAAAATCTTTGAGCACAGATCTTCAATAACAATCTAAAATAGTGACTTATTTTTCAAAGAATGATGTTAGCAAATAAAGTTTAAAAAAAATTATATTGCTGTCTGTCGGATTATTATATCGATTCACTTTGAATCTATATTATTTACTTTTCATACTCACACAGTCGAAAAAAGGATGTTATGAATCGCATGAAAACGAAAATTGCGTACTGTTGCTAATCTTTCAATAAGTCGAATGAGGGTGTAGATGAGAATAAACACTGACCACGAATAATGTAATAAGAAGTGTATCAAAGGCATCAGTCGAAAATTACTTGCTACGTTTAGAATAACATGTACTAACTTGATATACTAATAAGAAATAAAATATAAAGTGGCCATAATTTAATCACTTTCAATAATACCATGAATAAAATGAATGAAATCTATGAGAGTAGGTGCAGTAGACTCTTTTAGATAAATTAACAACAAACAACAGTATAATCTCAAAGCCAGCTTGTGCTTCACTCTATAGTAACCGTCAAGTGTTTCAAACTATAAACAGTAAAGACCAAAACATTGTGTATTTATATTTATACTACGTAATTACTATAGAAAATTTTGTTTTTTATTCCGACTCAAACGTGAGTGTATTGGTAGTTGATCGACCTATTTCTATTTTAGAAATGTATTCTGACTTTTTTCTTGTCTAGTATTTTTTCAAAAGATGCATAAAAGTAAAATATTGACTAAGACTATTTTAGTGTGTGTTCTAAAAAATTACAAGTCCGCCGGTATGTGTCCATATGTGTATAAAGAAACAGGCGTCATCTATATGGCTAGTTTCATCGATTGGATAAGAAAGTTGTTGAGACAAAAAACCAGCATTGATCTAAATCTAATTTTACATCAGTGTATTTTCATTATTAAGTACCTTGAGCAAGTGCTAAGTACCAAAGGTAATTTTGATTTTAAAAGTCTAATATTTTTCTAGCAAAAAAAAGTTTCTTCATAAGACTCTTCAAACGTTTGTTAAGAGTTGTTCGTCTTTTTCTTTTTTGAATTCGGATGAAACTATGACGTATATTTTTTTATTAGGTTTTTTATATTTTTTCATTTATGAAATTCATAAACATGTTTCTCGAACACATTAAATTCAATATTTTTATTGAATCGAATTCTATATTCCTACAGAAAAATATTAGTCAAAAACTAATTCAGAGAAGCATCAATTAAACTAGGTCAACTGAACATTGATAAATTATTTCCCAAGATATGAATATAAATACATTTGTTTAACTTATATATCGATTCATCTTGTGCTTTGATAATTTGTCTCGCGAGAAATTTCGCTCCTGGTGATCAATCACTTTTCCACAAATAAATGCCTGATTGTACGCAGTTAATCGGGCTGATGTTAAATATTTGAGACGTAGCTGTATCTTAGTTAGCTCTATGTCATAGTTATCTAACAGATTTTTTCAAAGACATTTTTAATCGTACTCAATTTCTAATTACTCCAGTATCCATCATTAGGCACGGAGTTAACATGAATATTTTATTCAAACACTTTGCTACGATGCAACGAACCAGTTATTACATTCTATTAGAAACAGCCATCTGAAACTTTCTCCCGTTGTCGCTTCACTATATATTCAATGGAAAGAATTGCTTCGTTGCACTGTAGCTTAACATGCGAATTGCCTATAAGAGAGAGTGAGTAGAAATCGACTTTAATAGACAAGATTATAGGAGTTATGCATACAGTGATAGATGTTTGCTTGAGAAAACGAATTCCATGACTTGATGAATCCTTTTCATCAGATTTCTATTAGAAATTTTAATTAAAATTTACGAAAAGTAAAACTTTTAATTTTTCTTTAGATAAAATGGAACTGTTGGCATCATTTCTAAATCGCAATGATTTATCAGATCATATTACAACATCCATGTCAAATATTCTTACCTATCAGAATGAACCAAGTAGACAAGAAAAAGAAATCGACGAACTGAGTCAAGTTTTAGACGCTCTGCCAATAAATATGCACATTGATTCAATTTCAATTGCAAGTCAACTTTTTGATTATTTATTGCATAATTCACCATCAATGCATCACTATCGTTTATTATCTGCCTGTTTAAATTTCATGAAAATAGAAGATCGTCTTCATCGTATAAAAAATATTCTTCTGATTATTCTTGACCACGAACAAACATTAGAATTTCGCGAACTTCTATGCAAATTACTCAACAGTATTGAACATTCTGCTTCATTATCGTTAAATTACGATTGGACACAATTAGAAACAGCAATGCACAGTCAACATGATCCAAAATTTCTTACGTATGTTTGGCGATTTTTTTCTAAACATCATCAAACTAAACTAGAAGACATTCTTGTTCGTACATTACCAATAATTAAAAATAATGATGAATTATTTCTTCTATTACTAATCGATTTACCATCCATACAACTCTTTATTACAATGCCATCATTTTGGTATTTATTACAACGGTCATTAGGTGATTGTACATCGAATACTGATCGTACACGAAAATGTGGTTTATATTTATTTCAACAAATATTAATCAACGATGAATATAAACATATTGAAATCAAAGAGGAAAAATTTAACCGATCTCTAATTTTAATCGATGAGACAACAAAACAATTTTGGACTGATTTCATTGTTCTTTATGAAATGCTTGAAGATGGCGTTGTTCATTTAATTAAGCCACTGTTAACAAAATTCGATCGACTTCTAAGTTTTTCGCTTGAGCATGGTAGGGTTTTTTTTGGTTTTCGTCTGGGCAAAAACGAAATATTGATTTTACTCTTTTATTTAGAGTTATCTTTAACATGGTTATTTATTTTGCTACAACGTTTATTTGCTAATTCAAGTTCTCCACTTGCACGCTGGACTCTTCGATGGTTTTTTCATGCAATGAAATTGCCTGATAGTCATGTAGAAGACGTAAGTAGACAAAAAATGATTTCCTTTGTAATTGAATTGTTAAACATCACGGACGTGCAATTAGACGTAATAAAAATTCTTATATCTCGTCTAGTTAAGTATCACGCATTGTGGAAATATTTATCGTAACTATGAAAAACAAAAGTGATAATCATCAACATTTGTCAGCAGATCTCATAAAGAAAAAAAAAGGACTCTCATGAATAGTTGTGTTGAGGGAACAACTTTTTCATTTAGTTTATTGTCTGATAAAACACTTTCATCATGGCATGGGTGATCTTGTTTGAGTTTCTTTGAACGTTGAGAATGTTTTTACTCAAGAAAATTAACTGAGCACAATAGTCGAAGGGATTCAACATGCTAAAATGCACAGGGTCTCATTCATTTTTCCTAGAGAAAACGTATGAAAAATGTTTTTCATTAGTCACAACAAGTGTGCTCGTCGTGATCATGAAGCTCAAAGTTCTTTCATGTTAATAGAAACCTTTATTTCTGCAATAGTGAACCTCTTCATTTGGCATCGGCACGATCATAGCTTAACTGATGAATTGAGTATTTCTCCTCCAAGCAGGAATAATGCGAGGACAAACGATAGATAGCGGAAAGCAAATTGTCTTAAAATATCCTGAGGATAATTTTACGAATGATCTTCGTCTATACCGATGTCTCATACACTCACGAGGTATTATCCGATCATCTAAAAGATATTGTTTCAGCTTTGTTATGTGGTGTTTCTCAGAAACTCAATGTTTAGACAGGTGAATTGGGAAACCCCATAGCATTGAGAAAAACAATAAAAACGTCAAGGACTTTTCAAGCTGATAGGGCTTTTTCGCAGCTATAGCGCACACACCTTGAGTCGTGTGTTATTCTGTCATTATTGTCAATAATTGTTTTATGCTCAGAACGTAACACTTTTTCTATATAGTCGACTACTCTTTACTTAACCTTGTTCTGGCAAAAAACAAATTATTCAGTACATGCTCTATAGAGATTTTCTACTATAGTAATACTACTAAGAAGACAGCGATTATTTATTTTATTTAGTTTTTTCTTGAATATGTTGTTGATTGGTCATCGAATAATTTTGTTTTTCTTAAGTAAGATATTATTTATCTGCTATCTACTTTATAAAATCTTCTCGATTATTAGAGGCGAAGAGATAAGTGATTCACAACCTATGGAACAATGTTTAGAATCTTATCTTGAACGATGGCTTAATCATATTGAAAATCCAAGTAAAAAAATCGTTGAAATTCTATTTAATTTTTAATTTTTTGAATTCTTAGGCATATGCTTATTAGCATTATTATCACGCATACAAACAATTAAATGGTCCCAACTGTCGCTCGTGCGTGTCCTATATTCCTTGAGAACATTTGCTTTGACTCATCAAAATCAATCTCTATTAAATGATGATCACATAAAAATATTCTCATCAATCATACTAACACAATTTCATACATATGCACCAGTTCTTCGTCTATCGGCGTATGCATCCATACTTGATATTGTTATTAATCTTCTTAATTGGTCGATTTCATCAGTATCACCAAGTCTTCTACGTTTTTTTGCATTCTTTGATCGATCAACATTTTTATCGAAACATTTTCAAACTATATCAACTTATTTCGCATTTAATATTCGACAATTACAAACATTAATCGAAGAATTTCTTGTATCCGAAGATTTCAACAGCTCATTAGATACTCGATTATTTTCGCTTGATAATACATTAATGGAATATCGTCAAATAGCATTTCTACTTGACCTTATTGATACTCATAATACAGACATATTAAAAGCAATATTTAATCCGCTCATTGAAAATATTCGAACAGCTTATCAACGTCCTTATATGTCAATAAATAATGTTCGAAGATCTATTGAACTGTTTTCGGGTTTAATACAAGAACATTATTTTCATTCGTCGAATTTCATTAAAGATTGGCTTTCATCAAGTATTCGATTAGTTGTACGAGAAGGTTTAAATTTTATTAAAATACATTGCGTAAGCGAGAAAAAAATTTTTATTTCAAATTATGGAGCTATTTCTTTATTTGTAACATATAGATTAAACAACCAATGACTTTTGTAAAATTACCAATCGTATTTTTAATGATTGGCAACCAAGGTGATATAAGCCGATTTTTACAAGAATTAATAACTCAAATTGAAACATGCACACAACAACAGGTAGATAAATAAACTTATTTTATCGGATGGAAATGTATGCTTTGATCCGACTAGAATTGTAAAGCGTCCGTTTTCTATTCGAACAGTCAACCGTAGAATAAAACAAATCAAATAATCATTCGGAAGAAATTTCTTAAATGTCAGAATTTCTTCTCCCACAAGAATAGAGATCCATTCGATCTGAATGTCAATGTAAAGTTCATCGCTTTTTGTAACTTCTCTTGTGTATCTGCTTTCATTTTTTCTTTTTCACATTTTCTACGAATGCACAAATGAGTTTCCAAGAGCAAAAAGATGTTGACTGATGAGAATAAACGAGAAACAGCTGTTCGCTAATTAGCGAATACGAGAAACGCATGCTTCAATACTATTCTTCTATACTATCATCCACAATCCAGGAATGGAATGACAGAAATTTTTATTTAGATGACAAGAATGTGCAAAAGAGTTCAAACGAAAGGATATTCTATCTCGCAAATCCGGCTAAAATTACAACAAAGTTTATCGAAGAGTCAAGCCAAATATCAGTATAATCTATTTTCTTAAAAACATTTTACATTCTAATTTTTTCAGCATAATTAAAACAGATCATGTTTTATTTCTGAATAATTCATAGGTGCCTTCGCATAATAAAAGTTCTATCCGCTGGCACGTCTCATAGAATGGTTTTCACAGTTTCCTTAACGAATTGCTATTAGCTAGCACAGCATTACTGATTCGATTGTTTAGTAACTATCAGAGTTCATATTACAGTTGAATTAAATTCACGTGATCGAGACTTGCACACTTATCTATTCATAAGTGAATCTAATCTAAACGTTAGACTTACATTTTCAAATTCTTTTTAGCCAGGAAATAATTGGCAACCTCTATTGATTTTATTTGCTCATTCGATAAATTGGTTGTTAACGCATCGATTAGCAGATTTTAACAATGAATGGAATACAAAACTTCGAATTCTACCATCGCTCTCTAAACTTCTACCATTACTCGATCAACCAAATGTCAGGTATAAATTTAAAATCTATTGTTTTAATCGCATATTTTTTTTTTGAAAAAAAAGCATTCCACAAGCCGATATGTTAGTTGCTAAGCATCTATTAATCGCTAATAATATATCATCAACAGATTTATGTAATAATATCATTGATGATCTATTCAAAGCATCGGCAAAGGAACTACCTCAACTTTTCCGTGCTGTTGGTGTTTTACTTCATCAAGCACAAGTAAATAAAAACAAACAAAAATGTTTTTTTCATCATTGACACTAAATATCGAATTTAATTTTTTTAGACCACAAATGAAACTAAATGTAAATTAATAGAAAATGCCATGACTGTACTCAACGAACTCGATCATCGAATGCCAGTCTATTGGCCTTGTTTAACAGCGTTTTCTCAAGCGATTTCATCGTCTGTTATAGACATAAACGTCTCCACCCTATTGACACGAGTGTGTAACTGATAGATGATGGATTCATGAGAAATTTGATTTAAAATCATCATTTATTTCTTAAATAGTGGTTTACACAGATGCTTAAAACATGTGGCCATGTGTCAGGAATAATGAATGTCATACTCGAATCAATAGTTCCGATATGGTTACATGAGCATCGCATTCAATCATCTCATTTACCAATTTTAATTGAATGTGTCATTTTTGGACAAATTTATCAAAAGGATAAAAAGTACATTGGCGATAAAAAAAATGTAATCTAGGAAAAAAAAGCTTTCTTTTTTTGTTCTAGACAACAATGGCAAGCAGAGCAACTTGTTGAACAAGATGAATCGACTCGTTTACTCATTACTAATACTAATATTATACCGTAAGTTAATCGAATCAGGATCATCCATTATATCTGAATTGACTCTTCCAGTGAATATCGTTATGATCGGAATATTCGTGTATTAATACAATTATTTATTCTTCATATTTGGCCATCGTTACATAGTGTTCAACAAAATGATATTCTTTCGCAAGTCATTGAGAAACATCGTCAGGTCGCATCAAAAGAACGACGACCACGTTTCTGTACGAATTCTCTTGAACATCGTATTATGCTTCGTTCGCTTCAATGTATTCTTTGTTTGACATCTGCTATCAAAAACTCGGTAGAAAGAAATTTAGACAACAAAAATCAACATGTTTTCTTTTTGTTACTTGTTGGTTTTAGAGTCTTTTAAAAACAATCTACGATTATACGATTGATGCATTAACACGGGAAAATGAACCATCACTTCGTTTACTCTCCGAATGGATTATTGTTCGGTTAATATCAGAAGATCGAACGACAGGTCTAAATGATTTATATCAATATTTACAACATGCTCATCAACATAAAACTGGAACTGTTTGTGCTTGGATATCCATCGCATCACATATTCCAAGTCTTCTATCCGATCAAGCTGAACAGGTAAAAATAAAAGTTTTCATTGTTGATTTTTATTTTAATAAAATCAACTTCTACTTAGATTGACTATTTAAATAAAGTCTTCAAATATCTAAGTCCATTATTGATACATTCAAATTTTCATATACGAACATTTGCTTGCTCAACAATGATTAAACTACTGGAATATATTGAACGTCATAACCTACAAAATGAAACATCCTATGATGCTTATCAATTTTTTAAACGAAACGATGAAAAATCTGAGTACTATCTTATCTTCTTTGGTTTTTCTTTTCTAAATTATTTTATCTATAGACTTGCTCGATATACAACGAAACTTCAAAGTTTATTTATTTATCAATTCGACCCAATACGAGATTTTTCGCTTGAAACAATTTTTTATATATTACCAAAACTATCTTTAATAGCCGATGATGAATATTTATGGTCGGAATGGTTTATCGAAATAAGTCAACAATTACATTTGACTTTTCCAATGTCAGTTCATAATGTTTCCACAATTTTACAGTCGTGTCCAGTGGGAATATGGAAATTAACTGGTGAATAGAATTTACAAAGAAAAGTTATTTTGAAAAAGCTTCCACACAATATATTTATTCATTTTTTCGACAAAAATTTTGAGTTAAGGCTATGCGAAAACTACGATGTTTGAAAACAGAGTAATACTTCTGTTACTGTAGCTGCAGTCAGTTGTTGTTTTTTTCTAGCCGAAAAAATGTTGTGTTAAGAGTTACGCACGATAAATGAAGCAATAGGACACAATAATTGTTATTTTGAAAACTATTTAGCTTCTGGAAAAAGTGAAATTGGAGAAACACAAGATGAAGAAGGATCTTCGACGATTCAACATAAAGCCAATCCTTATCCAGTTATCGAAGCGCTTGATGATACTGAATTAAGAGGAAGCATTAAACGAACTGAATTGATTGTTGTTGCGTCTCTTATTGATAAACAAACAAATTTAGGCGGTAAGTGTATTCAGTGATTATTTATAAACCTGTTTTTTTTTCTAAATCACGATGCCATGATGACATAGCGCCATAGAGAATTATTTCTATCGAAAATACTATAAAATTTCCAAGGGCTTGTTTGTAAGTTTTATTTATGCGACATGAATCAAGAACGATTTTGATTAATCAACTGAACGATATATAAAAATCGAGCGTCTATTAAAAATTTGAATAAACAAATATTATGCTTTTTAAATTCATTTGTCTCATCAATAATCACAAAAAAGCGAGATAAACCCTACAGTTTTGGTTTCGTGCTTTTATTCCTTCGTTGTCTCAATGCATAAAACTCGAAGTACTATTTAGATTAATTTGAAAGAAAAAGATTACAAAAATTCAATTCACATCGAATAAAAAATCTTATCAGATTTTGATGCAAAACCTGTTCATTTGCATTATTATCTCTTCTGTCTCATATTTAAATAACTAACCCATGAAATTATCTACAGTCAATTAAATTTCTCCTCACAGATGAATTTAAAATTTTTATTAACAAAGGTTTAAGTCGAACCGGTGAAGTTTTTGGTATAAAAGAATTAATAATTGGAAGTATTCGTATATTGGAAGATCAACAATTTCTTAATTTAAGTATGACTTCTCATAAATGGCTACGTATAAAACAAGTAGGAATATTGTTTGTTTTTCATTTTTTGCTTATTTCTGTTTTAATATTTTGTAATTTAGGTACAAGAAAGAGAATTAAAAGATTATTTAATTGATATGCAAGCTCAAGGATATACGATTGTTGCGCTTGAACAAACAATCAATAGTCAAAATTTATATGAATTTGAATTTCCAGAGAAAACTTTACTTTTACTTGGGTATAAAAGAATAGTCTTGAATTTTATTGATTTTATTTGCTTTTTATTTTTGTAGAAATGAGCGCGAAGGTATTCGAGCTGATCTTTTGTCTTTAGTAGATGCAACCGTTGAAATTCCGCAAGCCGGTGTTATTCGTTCATTGAATGTCCATGTTAGTGGTGCTCTCTGCATATCTGAATATACAAGAAAGTATATGAATAAGATGAAATAACACGCAAAAAGATCTGGTGCTTTTTTTCTATTGTTTTTGTTTTTCGTTATTAAGCGAGCATGTTGTGATGTTTCTAGTTTGTGATTTGTTTTAGATAAACTTGAAAGATCACTATTTAGTGAGATCTTTAAACGTAATACTTTTAGGTTTTAGATCGACGATGATTTAGATTAACATTTTTTGGAAGTAGATGAAAAGTGAATCTACCGATGAATAAAGAACATTTCTCCTGATCGAATATTGTTTTTAATTCAACATGAATGGAAAAAGTAAACATCGTTTTTCTTTCAAGTTTTAGATGATGCGCATTTACGATGAATTCAAATCGATGTTTATCACCGTCTGTTTTCATGCTTATGTTTTCTTGATCAGTGGATTGATTATTAACTTTTTACAATTATGTTCATGTGTTATATGGCCATTTAGCAAAGAACTGTATAGAAAAATTAATTGCTTTCTAGCATTGGGTATATGGAGTCGTAAGTATTGAAGTGTTCTATTGAAAGAGCTTTTTGTTTACAAGTAAATACTCGTTCATCCAGACAAAAATAAAATTGATTCGAACTCAGCTGCATAAGTACACCCTTCAAGGTCAACGTTCAATTTTTCATCTCCACGAAAATTCTATGATGCAATAAATACTTGTTCGAATCTGTAGTATCCTACTACAACGAATTAGCCCGTTGAGTTACTCTATGATTTTCGAAAATTATCTTATATTTTTAAGAATTTCTTTTGTTGTTTATAATTTTTCTTCTATAGAGTTTACTTTCTTCGCTCAATGGTGGTCACAAAGTAATTGTGTTTTGTATATAAATCCTGAAGATTTGGAAAAGGTTCGTCATGAACATGCAATCGTTATGTAAGTTCATCCGTGCAAAATTATCCGCAAGCAAAATATTTGATTAAAAATTTAGAATGAATCATAAATATGATATTGATTGGCTTGCAGGTTGGATTATTTGTCAACGTTTAGGAATTATTCAGGTAATATTCGACGTAAACTCTTCTATTCATATTCTATTTTATGTTGATTAGGGATCGAAAATCGTTGGTAAACAATCTCTTAAATTAGTTCCTATAGTTGGTTGGTGTTGGATATTTACTGAATCTATATTTTTGCGTCGTGTATGGGAAAGTGATCGTGAAACATTGGTTAACGACTTAAGCAAAGTTCTTGCTAATTATCCAAAAGATTATTACTTCAATGTAAAGAAATTTATTTTCTTTTTGTCTACGTTAAAATATCTCTATTTTTTCTTTTCCTGTTTAGTTTTTACTTTTCTGTGAAGGTACACGATTTACCGAAAAGAAAAGATTAATGAGTATGAAAATTGCAAAAGAAAAGGGCTTACCAGAACTTAAACATCATATTCTTCCACGTACAAAAGGTTTTACGTTATTATTACAAGGAGCAGAAAATCGAAGTAAGTTCTCTATAAGAAAAAGAAAAACCTTCTCTTCAAGCAGCCGAATAGTGACTTACTAGTCATAGAAATTTCGATTCATGTTATCGATGGTACTTCGAATGATCTTTGGTAACATTTGATTTCACTATCGACGATATACTACTAGCTGTTTACTGTCGGTCAGAGAATAACCAGGTGCTTATTGATGAAATTATCGCTGCAATATTTGCTGGCACGGCTCAAGTTTTACTGACCAATCTATTGACAGTTGTTCTGCTATTCGTATCACATGAGAACTAGATTAATTGAACGCACTTTCTCATACTTACGTGTAATTATCTATATTAGATCGTTGAATAACACATGTAACTAGAGTGTAAACATAGGATAATAATTAAACAAGTAGCACGTATTTGATTGAAATATCTTGCACTAATCATAGCTCTACTCATATGCTCTGGTGTTCGACTATTAAAATCTGTTAAATAAAATACAAATTGCATCAAACAAGAAGTAATCTCTTCTTTTTTTTTCTTCAAACTTAGTCGCAGCTGTGTATGATTTAACGATTGGTTTTAAAAATACTGGAGCTGAACCTACACTTCTTAGTATATTAAAAGGACGTTCATGTCAAGCAGAAATATTTGTCAAGTGAGCTGTTGTTTTTCTTGAAAAATATTTATCTAAGTTTTCTATTCAGGCGTATTCCTGTTTCGAAAATTCCACAAGATACAGAAGGATGTAATAATTGGGTTCATGAATTATATCAAGAAAAAGATAAAATATATGATTACTTTGTTAATCATGGTACATTTGAAGGCAATGGTTTACCACGTATTGAAGTTCCACGTAATTACTATGATTTATTAAATGAACTGGCTTGGATATTAATTATTGGTGTTCCTTCATTAATTTATCTATTTAAATTTCTTTGGACAAGTTCATTATTAGTACGATTGATGTTCGTTATTTTGATTGGCGTTGGTAATTGACGAATATTTAGAGAGATAATAGAGCCTTCATTTTGTTTGTCTTTTTAGCAACGATTGGTGTTCGAGCAATGATAGCAGTTACAGTAACTGAACGTGGTTCAAAATATGGAGAAATACACAAAGACAAATAAATTCACGGAAGGCATAATATTTTATTTATTGTTCTTCTTCTTCATTATGATTGATATGTGATAATTCGTGCAAAACGAATGGTGACTGACTACCTACCACAGAAGAATGACAAACCAACTCTTTTTCTAACCTTTTTCTTTTTGAATGTATTTTTTTCGCATTTTATTACTCAAGCATAATGAAGAAAACTTTTATTTCCTATCAATTTTAAATATATATATATATATTCAGACTCATACATGTTCTTTTGTATCCGTTCGTGAAACTTTACGTATTACTAATCCTTCTTTCTCTTGAGCGAATAATTGAATATATTGCCACAACTGCAATACTACACGCAATTAGAATTTCTGATCTCAGTGCAATTTTCTTTCTTGTTCTTCTATACACGCTATATTTCTCTATTGTATTATCATTTCATTGGGGAAATGAAAATAATTCTGGTTATTTGTAACGCAGCATGGTTTGAATTCAGCATCTTCAGTGGTTTTTTTGTCAATAAACTATAATAGAAAATTTTATATTATTCTAATTAAGTGCTGCAATTCTAAATCCCAAACCTGTGAATTGTTCAAAGGAATCTAATCGTAGCGGATCTACTCAA
>OENM01000288.1:0-35019 GCA_900239745.1 Rotaria magnacalcarata | reverse complement strand
GAATTTCAAGTCGAAATATCGTACTTCGATTTTTTCGTATATGCAGTGCTACGGGACGAAATCTCAGTAAAATACCTATAACTCAGATCAGAAGATCTATGGACATTTGTTGTTTTGGGATTTTTCATACTTCATTGTACTCTACCTTATGAAAAAAGTCCGAACTCAAAAGCTCTTGGACAGTTGAAAACGTTCCCTCGTGAGTACAATAAATATTTCAACGAAAAAAATGATCTAAAATAATATGTTATCAAATCTCAAAGGTTTTAGTTTTAGTCTATAGAAAGTAAAAAGTAATTTAATTGAAAACGGTACTTTCAAAAGTCAATTTCATTGAAACGAGAAATTATTAGATTGTTTCTATTTCGAAAAGAATATTAAAAAACTACATAAAAATTTTTTCATCTCAATCACTTCGTTAATATTTATTTTTATGATCATGTCATTCTGAAGTATGATGATATGTTAGGTCAATTCTATTGATTTATAATTAATGTGAATCTCTATTTTAAATTCGCAACGAACAATTAACATATTTCTCATTTAACCCGACGCACTAAGCTCTCATGCATAATGAGAAAAAACAACAATATATATTCACATATCAGTGACACATGTGAACAGAGTATCCTACTTGTTCTTTTCTTTTCATAGCTAACGAACATGATCGATTGATAATGTGTTAAAATTCTGCTGTTGGATTATTTTTACTCAATATTATATCAAAAAAATATTCTTTCGGTTTTTATCTATTAAACGCTTCTCATAGTCGAGAAAATTATTATCTGTAAATCAAAGTGTAGATCATCATGTACGGCGTGAAAAGTAACTCGAATAAAAACTACAATTTTTTGATAAGAAATGAAAAGCTTCATTAAAATTATCTCGTGAAGGATAATAAACAATCAATCTAACAGAAAATATGATGTGTAACGCGTTAAACAGCTTTCTCCGAATTCTAATATAGGTGAATTATGGATCCGAAATTTAATCAAACTTAACTAGAATAGAATTATTACTGATGAATTCCTGCAGCAAAAAATAAACGTAAACAGATGATGATGATGATGATAATCTAGACATCAACGAACCATTTTCTTTAATTTCACTTGACACTTACGAATATAAAAATTGTTCCAGATTGTTTTTTTTTATATGTATGTTTCGCATGAATGTTATGTGTCAAAATATGTTTATAAATTTCTTTTAAACGCAATGTCGTTCTACTATCCCGATATTCTGAATCGAAAATAAATGATGAAATACTTTTTGAAGAACATCACTAGCTAATTTTTACGATTATTGTTAATGGTGTTTTATGATCATGAGTGTTCGTTTATTCGGATAACACATGTCAGGGGCGTTCCGTCTGTTTTCATTTTTTCTTTTTGATGACAACACAACATGTCATTGAGACAGAATATGATCTACTGGTAAGCTGATGTAATCACTTCTATTCTGTCTGGCTCAATTAGACGAAGGTGTATCTGATGCTAGATTATTGAGCAGAAAAGAAAATTGATATTCATGTAGTTCAATACTAGACACTTCTCCTTAGGATATGCATGAACGGAAATAAATTTCTTCTTTATTTCTGTTTATCACACTGTTAAAAGTCAACTACTCGTACTGTACGAATATAATCTGTCAATTGCTCTATATAAAAACAATGTAATGCCACTCGAAAAAGTTTATTCAATAAATAGCATTATGCCTGTTAACATGAGCTATCAATGAAGTACACACTCAAGTGTTTGGTTAAGAAATCATATATTTAAGGTAATTACAAGCTCGTTTTATAAATAAATCTTGATGGTTTGTATCGAAATTTCAAGTTTATTGATTCTGTAAAGATTTCTTTTTTAATATAGAATTAGATCAATGGCGTCAATCTATGTGTTATTATTAAATTAGACAAATATGCTTTCATATTGTCTTCACATAGATGGATATAACACATTAGAAAAGAAGAAAAAACGTGATGATACACGCAAAACACGTGTCAAACTAAGCTTTCGAATATTCATGAAAAATAAAAATAAATGATTGTGACGGATCTTGAAATTTGTAAAGAAATGGTGATATATCCTCTGGATTTGCTATACGATGACGAAAATCTACGTAATCGGATGGCAATAATGACACTAACTACATAGCTTAGCTTTCTAGTAGTGATAGACCGGTATCCGGTCTCGCTCACGCTCTAAATTAAAAAATAATTACATTGTGATATTTATTTTAGAAAACTACGTTATATAGGTATGACTAATTTCGTATCTTCAAAGAAAAACAAACGTATATGATCAGTGATAATCATCTCTTTGAAGCGTATTCATTTTTTCTTTTCTCCTCTTGATTGACGAATCATTCATCATTACAATTTTCCTTTTTTCACCAATTGTCTATATCAACACGAGAGAGAGAGAGAGAGAGAGAGAAGAGAACGAATAATATCGATTGGCTCGATAATAATTTACGTGTATCCATCATCAATAGTTCTCATCTTATTCTATGTATAAAAAGCATAGTCGTACTGATCAACATCATAACAATAAACAACAGCGAATCGTTCGCAAAAAAACATCTTCTCAGGTTTGTTAGAATAATGTAAAATATCGACAAATCATCATATTCGATTAGAATACTTGAAAAAAAGAAAAAGACATAGAAGTGGATATTGCATATTTCGATATTTAAATTGGTTAATGGGTTGTCTACTTAAAATTATATCGATATGCACGTATGCATGTTGAGAAAATTTTTTTCGATCATCCATTACTACTCTTATGTCATTTATATTTTTTCGTACGCGTGTGTAATGCACGTGTCATCGATATTCTTATTTAGGCTTCTAGAAAGTTACTTCGAAAAAAAAACCTGAACATCATTTTTCATTTTTGTATTATTTAGAACTCACCTATGGGAAAATATTCTTTAACAAAACGACGTCATTCTCATCAACCAAAATTTTTTCATACACAACAAGAAACTACATTGATATTAAATAAAATCGAACATGCAAATAGTACAACTAAACTAAAAACTCGAATGAATACATCATTTCGACCACTTGCCGCTTCTACACCATACGATATTGAACAATCGAATCCATTCAATGATGGCTCCCCGCGTAAGTTCATCGCATTTGATTGACATATGTCGCACTTCAAAACTAAAATCTATTGTCATAGTTCACTCGGAATTCACTTTTGCTTGTTTTTTTTTGTCTCTAGATTCCATCATGAGAAATCAGCAATTATTATTAACACCACCTATTTATTGCAGTACACCAAAACAAATTCGCCGTCAAATTCCTAATCATAACAACAGTCATGGAAGATCAACATCATCATTTAAACAGAAATTTAATCTTGATCAACATCCACCAATTCCAATTATATCTCAACGTCGATTACAATTCACACCTAATTCACAATCATTGGTGCGATATTCAAATGATGATACTCGAAGAATAAACATTAAGAACATAAAAATTTGGCTACTGTAAAATTTAGAATGGATATGTAAATGTTTTTCTTTTCTTTTATTATAAAAATAAATCTGAGTTTTAAATCAATGTGTCTATCTCAAAGAAAGAAGATTCATAAGAGCGTATATAATCAAAACACAGTTGGATATCAATATAAATCAAGCGGAAGACAGTGATACTTACTGGCGTCGTTCATTGATTCTTTTTTAAGCGGACGAGACGGATGGTTGAAGTGGATCTAACTATCTAATAGGGATAAGTATGCCGGTATCATGCCGTTCGTCTTTCTGCGATAAACGATAATAGATTAAATATCAAGGAAGTTTATTGTTTTAAATCAGTTAGAGAATGAAAATGATTGTTCTCTTTACATTTGAGAGATATTTTTCGGCTAGTTTTCTCTTTGAAAACTAACGAGTTGAGTGCGTACGAGATAGAGAAATTACTTCCGTTGTAATCCTGTGGTTAATACTAATGCATCTGCTTCAGATAACACATGTGCAACTGATTAACATTGTGTCACATCACGATCGGAATATATTCAGAAGAGAAGAAAAAGTTTCTTAGATGAACATACTTCAAACTTCCGAAATTCACAAAGTTCCGAAGTTATTGTTTTGATTGCGATATATGTAAAATGCATAAGAGTTGTTATGATATTCATTACTTGTCCTCATACATATAAAGTTATAAAAATTGGTGATCAGTAGTTTTCATTGATAAGTGAGCAATTGTTAAGCGAAGAAGAAGTTACATATGTGCTCATTTTTAGAGTTGTAATTTTAGTGTTGATTTAAATCAATGGTTTGCCTCGGATTTTATTTAAAAAATGAAAATGAAGTGACGATATTTTTTTTGTAATTCTATGTTATTATTACGGTGCTAAAGTTCATCCTAGTCGAAGTATAAAATTTAAATAGAAGATTATCTCGACAATCAGCGCTCGACAAGCTGATCATAATAACATTAAAACTTCATGATCTGCAATTGAATGATTAGATTCATGCTATATTTATAATAAGCCATTTTGAAGTGGATTTATTTTGCTTGAGTCGGTATGATTTACTTTTTTCGTTAACATTCAACATGGTGTGTATTGAAAACGTCGAAAGCAAAAAAATATCGAAAACGAGATATCGAAGAAAAAAATGTCGAAAATCGTGAGATATCGTTATAAAACAAAATCAATTTTGTTTTATTTTATTTTCTATTTCTCAGTAGAGTTTCACTGATTAGCTAAATAATTTTCCTCAATAAGTAATTTTGTGAGCGAACATCCTAGAATGTAGCACATGTCGGAACTACAAAAGAGCAAAGAACACAATCACAGTATTGTTATACGGCCTTCTGCACATTTCGCTTGCTTTTAAATATCGCAGTACACATTTTTGCAGTTTCATCACTTAATTCTTTCGACTATGATGTCCACTAATACAAGTTTCTATATCTTTTCTTGATTCCAACAAAAGTTATTGATAATTGATTCAGAATGGTTTCTTTTACAAATTCAATAAACAAACAACTTCGCAGATATATTGGATCTGTAAAACAAAGGATTACAAAGGTTCATACTAATTGGAATAATAGAATTGTTTTAACTTGAAAGGGTAACGTAATTATCTATTTCAACCAGAAGGCCTTGAAGTTCAATGCTTTCGAAATATTCAGAATCGCTTTTTTTCGATATTTATTTTTCGAAATTTTTTCTTTCGACGTTTTTACATCCATTTTTCAACATCGTTCGCTCGTTGACATCAGAGGAACATAATAAAATGACTGCTCCTGTCTGTAAGTTGTTCAACAAATTTTTCGAACTAATTTATCTCTAAGGACTCAATAATTCTATGAGTCATATAGAGGATTATCTATATTTTAAAAACAAAATTTCATTGAGAAAATATTTTGATTGATGCTGCCATTTTCTATATCTTACTATCAGTGTATACTGAATATTCCAAATCAATGTGTATTATTACAGACTTAATGATATTCATGAATGTAGAGTAGTGGTATTTCTTGCTTCCAAGATCAAAACATATGATTCTTGTTCAAGTTCATTTTATTGGATTGATTAACTCGCTAGATGAATTCGTTATTCAGTATGATATTGCATTGTTTCATTCAACTCCCTTTCGTTTCCACCATCATCATTATGTACAATCTTAAATGCTACAAGGAATCAAGTAATAGTCCCTGATTTAAAAACGTTCCCTTTACTATTGATACTAATATAGTAAAACAAAAACAAGATCACTGGTATATGCAAAAAGATTATTCTCGTGGTTCAATTGCGACAACGACAGCATTAGCAGCCATATCATAATTTGTTTGTCGATATTGCGATGTAAATAAAGCAACTATGAGAGCTGGAAAAAGAAAAGTAGCCATCAGGCATTTAAATGTAGAACGAGTGAAAGCCCTTAAAAAGAAAAATATCATTTGAAAAGATAGTTAAAATTCTACAGATATTTCTTACGCTCCACTAGTAAGCGTTGTAACTGGTTCGATAGTTAAATCACCATTTTCTTGCATTTGTGGATGATCACATTTGAGAACACGTAAACGAAGAAGACGTTTACCTGGCGTAGCACCATAACGTGTCAGACAAAAACTCTAAAATAAAATCATTTAATTATTAAAATATAGAGGAACATATAAAAAAGAACTAACTTCAAAAGCGATACTTGTTATCAAATATCCCAATTCGATACATATAAGTTCTAATGGAAATGAGAATGTTTCATCATAGAGTATATTTGAGATCATGTATGTTAACGTAAGACGACTTTCGTCGATTATATCGAAATAATTAGCGAGGAAAAAAACGATTAAAATTCTATAGGAAAACAAAAACAGAATAAATATCTAAATTTTCCATGAAAAGAAAAAAAGATAAGAATATTACTTGAACACATGTAAAAGAAAGAAATCAACTATTTCAGCAAGAAAACGACGCCACACTGATGCTATTTTCAGACGAGCTAAAAACATAGATACGTTTTTTTTTATGTCTGCATAGAATAACAAAAACTAATCTCAAACCATTTCGTATTTCAGCTAAAGGATCAAAAGGTTGTAACCGATTGGCTTCGTTGATCATTTCAAGAAAATTAGCACTTGAAATAACAGGTATCTGCCGAATAAATTGCTGAGATGCATTCATCATCATCATACTAAAATAAAATTCAAAATATAGAAAAGAATTTTTGAAATCTAGTTTTTCATTACTTCGAATAAGTAACACAGCTCATATTCCATGTATAGTAAGCTTGATGCCATTTGGATACTAAATCAGCATATTCTTCGACTGTCATTTCGTTCGGTTTTATCTCCGATGCATCCGATGGCTTTTTTTCTGCTGATGTTGACGGATTACAACTCATCTTATTCTTTTATATTAATTTGTAAATGAATCCAATGAAAAAAAAAGATCTGATTCTGGGTATAGTAAGCAAGTACATAAAATAAAAACGTGAGTGTGTGTATCTGTTTTCTACTATTGTAGCTGGTTTATTTCCGTACAATCACAGATGAACAAAAAGGACATCTGTTGATGTGCGACTGTCGCTAGTACTTGACATCGCTGTTCCATAAACTCTCCACTTTCTTGTACGTGTCTCTTCATAGACCTATAAAATTTAACAAAACAATTATTTTAACTATGACTGTGTACAAGGCGAAATTTTAACCTGAAATTTTAAAATCTTAATATTGTCAAGTCTATTGATAAAAGAGTCGACGGTTCAGATCAGGTCTATAGTGGTAGTACGGATCTGATAAATAAGAATGTGTCGACTTATTCTATATTCGTTGAGTCGAGTTTTTAGGAAATTTTCGATACAACACGAGCGAAAGTTTTCTTTTCCATACATAACTATAAAGTGTAAATTAATCATTATTCTATATCACTAACGTAAGTGTTTTCATATAAGTATAGTTTAATCATTTGTTTTAAATATGGTGTTCATAGTTATACCTTCTAGCACGAGCAAACGTCTATAATCCATAGAATACCTTCTCCTGATGTAGGGTCATTACATACCTATTATGAGATTCTTTCATTTGCAAGTAGACAAACAAATGTGCGTTAGAAAAATATTGTGAGACTCATGCATCAAATTGACATATTTCTATACACTAAGACAAATAGAAATGTACTTTTCTTCTTTCGTTGCCAGTGGAAATTATGTTTCATCAATAAGTGAATAAAACATTCACGCACACGTATGAAATCATGACATGGGTGATCAATGGGCTAGCATATATTAACAATCGATATTAGCTGATTCATTGCAAAAAAAATGCATCAAACAAGTCAAATTTCTCTATTAGCCGATCCGCATAAAAGCATACGAAGAAAATGAAATCATATTTATATTTGAAGGTCGATTTTCAAAAAAAAAGGAGCATTACTTTCGTACTATTGAGTCATTTTCTTACAATTTAAATGAAAGATTTCAATTATATTATTCTATTGATTAAAATTATTGTCAGAAAAAAATGCTTGATTGCAGCACTTGTATGTAAATCAACCAAAGACAAAATAGCTAGCTTATAATAAACTTCACTATTTAGTCTGAAAAATAGCGGGTTTATTAAAACAATAAGATACATTGTTTGACTAGAATTATTTTTGCACCTGTAAAACATAGACTTGATTGCCTGGAAGCCTAAGACGAATATGTTCATTTGCACGTAATTCCAATTTGAGCGTTCTATCAATAAACACTTCTTGAAGTGTATATAGTTTTGTTGTATCTAATCCCACGACTGACCATATTTCATTTGGTATGGCTAATTCAATATCATAACTATTTTTATAATCGAAATTTAATATAAATAGTAATTGCTCATCACGATCGTGATATCGAATAAAGGAATAGATTTTTCTTGTATCATATAATGAATGATTAGCAAATTGTAAATCAATCAATTTCGATGAAACACAATGTAAAGCTTTATAATCATGAATAAGTTTTATAAGAGTTTCATAGAATGATCGTAGAGCTTTTTGTGAAGTTGTCAATTGACCGCCATCACATGCACCTTTATTATGCCAAGCTTGATATTCAGGAATTCCCTAAGAAAAATAGATTTAACAAAGTATTTATTCGTTTTTATGCGTCTTACAGGAGCCTAACGGAGATCTGAAAAGATAGAGTTACAATCAAGATTATGGAAATATTTCTAAATTTGAATTAAAATTTTTTCCAGAAGTTCAATTTTTAGAAATTATGAGTCGATGTTTGTTGTCGCTTGAAAATTGGAGTTTTCTCTGCAGCAAAAATCTCGTTACTATAGCCGAGATTTTCTTACACATATGATCAATAGTAAGCATTCTCTCTCTCTCTATCTCTACAGCGTAGTATAGAAAATCAGAAGTATAGTTGAACACAATAAAAAGTTCGCTCTTCAAAACAATCTTAAATTGAAGCAGTGTGCCTTTTCGAAATATTCCCTATTAACAAATTAATATTTGCTTTCAGACTTCTAAACGATCGATTCAAAAAATTTCTAGCAGAAGTCTTTTAAAATGTAAAAAGAATACTTCTAATATACAAAATTTTGACAAATTTATCTACTAAATTACCCAATAATCAAAAATAGTTGTTCGACCATCATCTCCTTGAAAACCTTTGGGTCCTACACTATCGACACCAATTTCTTGTCCAAAATAAATCATAAACGGACCCGAATGCATAGTAGCCGTACAAACAGCAGCTGGTATTGATTTCCATGGGTTTCCTGTAAATTGTTTTGCGGCAATTCTAAAATATGAAAGAGATAATTCCGTATAGATTTCTCGTATCTCTCCTTACCTAACTTCATCATGATTTTCCAAAAATCTTACCATATGTCTATCAATATAGTTTAATTCATTATGAATACGTGTTATATCATTACAGTTTCCTAAAACGGATTCTTCTCCTAATAAACGACGTAAACAATCATATAATCCTATTTTATCATATAGATAATCAAAAAGACCATATTCAACATAACGATGATACAAATCCGATCGATAAATTTCAGCAATAAAAACAATTCGTCGATCAGGATATGCTTGACGTATTGTAACTATTAACCAATGCCAAAACTCAACAGGAACCATTTCTGCCTAATATTTACAAAGAAGAAGAATGTACTTCAGACGAAATAATCTTGCAATTTACCATATCACAACGAAAACCATCAATTCCTTTATCAATCCAATACGATAAAATTCGAAAGATTTTATCCCAGAGTGGTGGCCGTGGGTCAAAATAATTTTTACCCGTAGCATTATCAATTCCATAATTTAATTTAATAGTTTCAAACCAATCTGTCATTGACGGTCTCGAATGAAATACATCATTGCCTGTTGCACGTGCCGGTTTTTCAGTATATTTTGGTACTTTCGATATATCAATGCACGGAGGTATATGTTCAACATTATGCATTTGAAAGTCTTCATTTTCAATATAATAAAAGTCATTTGTTGGACTAAACGATTTCGTTCGATCATCATTGATACCTAAATCTTCTTCAGGTCGAACATCAGAACCATATTCTCTAGCAACATGATTAGGAATAAAATCCATAATAACTTGAAGACCATGAGCATGAGTACGTTGTATTAATTTTTCAAATTCACTCATACGATTTGGAATATCAACGGCTATATCCGGATCAATATCATAATAATCTTTTATTGCATAGGGTGAACCAGCTAAACCTCTGTACAGAAAAATAAGAATATTTCGAATAATAACAAAGAAAATATTTCTTACTTGACAATATAAGGATTATCTTTACGAATGCCGTAGACTGTATAATCAGTTATTGTTGCATGTTCAAGAAGTCCACAATACCATACATGTGTATATCCAAATCTTTTTAATTCTTTTAAGGCTAGATCATTGATATCATTCATTTTACCTACACCATTTTGTTCTATAGTTCCATGAATAGTATTCGTTAAATTTTGATTACCAAATAATCGAACAAGTATTTCATAAATGATTAATTTATCACGACGAGGTTCGGATGTTTGACATGAGCAGAGGGTTTTTAAAAGCTTTGCAGACATTCCTGAAATTTTTAGAAACAATCAACTAGAACAAAAAAAAATGATACACTATAAAGACCCATAAAATATTTGTACAAGAATTTGAATGGAAAAAGCCAGCTTATACAAATAATCTAACTCAAAATAAATTATAATTCGTTCATTTTTAAAAAGAGTTAATTTCGTTTCCTTTTGGTTTAAATTATATTTTCGTGATCGTTCTTTTATTTTGAGAACATTGTTCATTTCTCTTCTTTTAACAATTTGTTATTATAGTGATGATAAAAACTACATCATGGTTTTGAATGTAAAAACCCTTTGCTTTTTAACTATACGAATTCTCAGTTGAGTATATTTGGTTAGATCACTTTTGTTCTATTGTCTACAATGAACTAAAGGGTAGCCATCATTTCATTTCGATTGATTACAAAACAACTTTCATCTCATTCTTTTGTTCATATTAATTTCATTCAACGTCTTCCAGCACTCATTTCTTTATGTTCAAGAGCTTTCTTCTATTCTTCTAGAGCACCTTCTTCTACTTCAATGGTCGAAATGTGTTGGAAGATGGATGATTTCATTTCGAAAGTATATAAAAGAATCAACATGCCTCCAAGGGTGATTTCAGTTGTGTCATTGACAACGGCATACATAGATGCATACTCTCTCTCTCTCATTTTACTTTGTTTACATAGTTCAGCTCAATCAGAGGACAAGCGAGAGAACTTGAGAGGTACCTCTATGGCGTTTTCCGCGCGACAGAAAAAATCAATCTCTTTTTCTCCTTCTTTCGTTTTTTGCCTTCCCTTTGTTTCCCACTCTCTCTTTCTCTCTCTCTTTCTTTGTTTAAATACACATACAAGTAGAGAGAGAAAAAGAAAGGTACTTGAATGTGACAACCTTTTCTCAGACGTAGAAAATTTTTTTTAAAAGTCTTCTCAATACTTGTTCGCTCTCGCGTAGCTAGTTACAGTTGAAGTGTCTATTTGTGCACATATAGAGAGTGAAAGAGAGAAAGAGAGTTCGTATAATTAGAAAAGAGAGAAAAAGAATAGAGAGAGAGGGAGAGAGAGCGCGATGAAATATATTTTCATTTTAGCCTACACATATAAAGCTCAGTCATTCGTTTGAAAGGTATATGTGAGAGTTGGACACATATCCATAAAGGTAATTATCACATCAGTCTTCTTTACATTACTCCGTTGAGTTTCGTCTTCGTTTCTAATTGAGTTGACACAATAGGAAAAACAGCTATATAAATATACGTATATGCACAGTTAGGTATTATAGTCAATTTCTATGAGTCACTATTCATTCTTTCGCTTTCTTTACTTCCTATTCCTTGAGCATCAGCAAGGATTCAAACGTACATATATTATAAATATCACGAGATAACTAAAGAATTATGCAATCTTATGCACCGTTCTATGTATGAAGCAAGAAATGCACGCAAATAAATACATACACATAGCCACATATGTAGATGCTTTTTTTTATCTTATCCATTCTTCTTTTTTTTCTTTGTCTTATGTTTAGTAGCGAAAAGAGCAAGGAAGACGAAAAAATGACTCCTCTTTCTCCCCCTCCCCTCTCTTGTTTTATGATAGACATGGCAGATTTTAGCTTTTAGACCTTGTATGACTTTTGTTATTGTCATCATCGTTGCTAAGACGATGTATGCATATGTATACATACATTTTTTCTTCTTCATTTCTATTGCTGTTCTTGTCTCTGTTCTGATGATGATGATGATTGTGTGTACAGGTATACTAAGTTCTATCGTTCTCTTTCTTCTTTTCGGTCGTTTTTATTTTTTTTTATTCAAATGACGCTTGCAATGGTGAGTGCTATATGCTCTCTCTCTCTCTCTCGTTGTGCTTTTTGCTCTGTAACAATCCACTTTACTTTCGTATGCTTATGTTTTTCTTACTCTACACATTCTTCGTGTCCTGTTTCAATGCGTGCCATATGTATTTTTCAAACTAATGTAAAAGGGTAAGTCATCACATCATCCGTACATAGGTAAAGCAAATTTCTTTATTTTCTATTTGGCACTGACTGAACATTATCGGGATTAACAGATAGATTAAGAAGAAAAAGAGAAGGAAAGAAAAAAAAATCTTGATATATTCCGTCAGAAACCGGGAAAAGGGCGCTTGCACGACGCCAACCGGTCGTAATCATTCGAGATGTAATTAGTATTTTTCTTGTTCTTTTATGTGCTTGTATTGGATTTCTCTCTCTCTCTCTCATCTTCACTTTTCTTCCAAAAAAAACAACACAAAAAAATTCTCTTTTCTTTCATGTCAATATCGTGACAGAAAAAAAGAAGCGAAATAATCAATGCGACTAGGTCGGTGTTGCTGCAATTTGTCGATAAATTAGATTCATATTGCACTACATTCGATCTCGTTGTCATTGTGTCATACAACGTCAGTATTCTAAACTGCATTACGGTCGGATATTATATAAATAAATAAATAAATAAATAAATAAAATGACGCAATATTTATCTTTTTCACCAGGAGTAATAAAACGGTGACAAGAAGAAGAAAGCTAAACAGTTGTTGAAGAATAAAAGAAAAAAAGAATTTCATTCATTTGCGAATTTTTTATTCTTCTTTATACACAATGCATACTGAACGAAAACTTTCATATCAAATACGTGACTAGATGAAAAGAAAAAATATAAAGAAACTAAATAATTACATAGAAGTTACTAGGAAACGAAAATAACTTTATGAACTACAATCACCAAATCTACGACTCCAATCGATATATTCTTGCAGTGATGATGATGATACGCTTGCTCGAATTTTTCGTAAGGCTTGAACGAAATCCTGTCGTGATATGGGTCGAATACGGCTAACAGATAGTTGTTTTAATTCATCCATACGTAGTTCACGTACTGGACCCATGGCAGCATCTTTTGCTAATGCAGTTAAATCACTACCCGAGTAATTATGTGTTTCACTAAAAAACGATTTTCTTCTTCATATCGATAATAAAAGATTTAAAACAAAAAACGATTTTACTTAGCAATCCAATCGAAATCTTCACGTGTTAACCTATGTTCTTGTTTACTAAGTAAATGTTGTAAAAGGTGTCGACGTGTTCTTGAGTCTGGCAATTTAATATAAATACGACGAGGAAAACGTCTGAAAAGTAATATAACGAGACGTTTTCTTTGTTTTCATTGTTGCTAACTTACCTTAATGCTGCATCATCTAATTCAAATGGTCGATTTGTTGCAGCAAGAACAAGAATCCGATCATCACTGTTGGTTTGAACCTAAAATTTCAATTCAGATTTTTATTCTTGTCCGATTTTGTAACGTACTCCGTCGAATTGAATGAGAAATTCAGTTTTTAGTCGACGCATGGCATCATGTTCAGATTCTTTACGTTGACTCAGTAATGAATCAACTTCATCTATGAATGAAATGATAAACGAGCTGATAATGAATAGAATATTAGCAAACCAATAAATATTATTGATGGTTGTAATTCACGGGCAGCAGCAAATAAAGCTCGAACAAGCTTTTCACCTTCACCAACCTGATAAAAAAAGCAATTTTACAATGCATAGAAATCCAAGGAAAACATTTTTAAATACATATTTCGATGTTAGACTTGATGCACTTATATTAAAAAAGCGAGCTTTAGCCTCTGAAGCTACCGCCTTAGCCTTCAGAAAAATAAATCAATGAGTCAGTTATGCAACCATTTTATTATCAATTACCAGCATTGTTTTACCGTTGCCAGGTGGTCCGAACAATAGAATACCTCGTACGGGTGCCCGTAGGCCAGTAAACATCTGAATCAAAGAAAAAATATTCGTTTTATTGTTCTCTTTATTTTAATAAGGTAATTTACTTCGGGTCGTAGAACAGGTAAAATAACGGCCTCTTCAAGTGCTCGTTTGGCTCCTTCTTGACCATCTATAAATAAGAGAATAGAATAAGTTGCTTACTAGCGAAATAAAAAGTGCTTATCATTTTGATTGTTTTTTTTATCTCAAATATGAAACTAATAAATGTTTAGTTATCTTTTAAGAAATTTCTTTCTATTCAGCATTGTCATGAAAAGCTACCTATTAAAGTTCGTATTTTCATGCTTAATCATTTGTGCTGTTTTGTGTTTTGAACAAAAAATTCATTCTATCCTTGTTGATAATCAATCTTCAGTGAACTAACTTATTTTTCTTTCTCTACAGAAACAAGATCTGGCAACATCAATCTACGACTTAAGCATATCCCCAAGTCATTGTATTTATTGGAATTTCAAAGTAATAGCCATATAAGTCAAATGTTGTGTATTTATAGTGTTGCTAAAATAATGAGTTTCAATTAGCAATGATGAAATTCTTAGGGAAAACTACTTCTATTAACCGACTATTCTTGTAAAAAACGATCAAAACATCTTTTTAAATAAATCATGAAGACATTGTAGTGAGTTTTGAAAGTAATATTGAAAAACATTTACTTAGACGAATCCATTATATATCCGCTTTGTTTATGATGCTTCTATTTCTAAATGGCAATTACACAGATAGGTGTACACTTCACTCTTACAAAAATAATCGAAATGTTTTATAACCATCAATAGTAAATATGATAGTTTTCGTTTAGCACACTCACATAGACGAGTGTTATTAGCGATTAAAAGAATATGTAAGTATATGTCATTAACAATTAACACCGAAAGAAGTTTGAAAAATTGTATATAATCATGAATTTATACGAACAAGAAATCATCAATGAGAATTTCTGTCGTTTTTTCCTACAGATCTATTTTTGATAAAATCAAACGACTTACCAATATCAGTGAATTTAACATTAGGTTTAGTTTCGATTACTTCATCAAGGATGTATGAAATGAGTTGTTTGTCAACGTTAGGTAATTTGAGTAAAGCTGATTTGGTTTGAGCAGTTGCTTCATGATGTTCTGGTTTTAATGGTTGTCTTTCCCTTTCGGTCTAAACACAATTTTCTATGTTTAATTCTATTACACGAACGGTTGCTTTAGAAATTATTTACATGAGGGTTTTTTCTACAACTGACTGTAAATACAAGTGTCTGCTTTGGCTTTAGTTTTTCACGAATTAATAGTGGCGAAGCAGACTAGACGCACAAGCAGTGCGAACCCATACGAAAAGAAAGAAGGAAATACGTACGGGAGGCAGTGGAACAATCTGACGAGGAGTCGTTGGCTGTTGAGCTTTTGTTGGAATGGCATGAACTTTTACTGGTACTGCATTATCTGTATGGATTAAACCCTCTGGAAAAACAATAGATGAGAATTATGACAAAGTCAACCTACTTAAAACATGGAGTCGTTCACGAGCCATGTCTAAATTTTTGCGCATTTTACCACGCAGTTCCATTGCGCGATTATCTATTAATTATGTATATGTCTAATAAAATAAATATATATAAAGATTTTACCTTGAGGATCAATTTTTAAATTGACTGCTTTTTCTAATTCTCGAATACCTTGTTTGTAGAATCGAATAGCCATTTCATTATTATCTATAAAGGAAAAAATCATCTAGAAAATATTATTCTCAAGTATATATAATTACTTGATTGTTCATCGAATTCGAGGGCTTGATGGAGAAAACCAGTAGCTCGTTTATGATAATCGTTTTGAATTTTGAATGGTTGGTCACCTTCCATGCTAGAATTTGAATATAATTAATTGTGTTAAATTGAAAATAGCATTCAATGTATTTGACGATGAATTGATCTTTCTTAAAAGTTCTTGTTGTTGAATAAATGAAACTTTATCTACAAGGAAAATAAATACGGTGCATTCAGTTGAGTCACGATATATTGATTTTGTGATAAGCGTCAAAACCGAAATCCAACTATGCTGTTATGAAAAACTGAAAACATACTGAATGATTCATCGAATTGACACGACTGGAAAGGACCAATTACAAACTTTATTACGCCATTCTCGTTTCCAAATCGATCATAGATGCCGCGAAAAATCATAATAAAGATAAGAATAGAATACTTCTATGTGCTTTCAGCGAGCTACTCAGCATAAAATTAAAAAACAACAAAGAATAATCATCGAGTGTGAGTGCGTGCGGTTATCAAATGACAACATAGTATTGATCATGCTATCTTACATCTTTGTAACTTTTATGATCATCAGTACGCCATTCAGAAGATGAAAAGCACTCTACTACACTCATGTCTTTACAGATGAATGTGATTGTTGGCAAACATTCTCGCGATCAGATTTCAATCATCATTCGAAGTTCATTGAGTTCAACAGAAGATTATTTCGACTATATCATTCGTTGAGCATAATACTGTAAAAATTCAAGATTATATTTAGATTCCTGAAGATTTTACTGAGTCTCTTATTGTTCTTATCGAGCTAGTCACCAAACAGGAAATATCGTGATTATATATTTATATAGCCTGTGGTGATTTCGTTTACTAACAATAATAATAGGAAACTTCATGTTTGATGTTTAGTGTCACTTTTTTTTCCGAATAAATGACTCCTATAAAAAAATCAAGTAAACAACATCTGTATAGCAAATTAAAGTCTTGATTCGATCTCGGTCATCTATGACCCACAGATTTTTCAGTGCATAATCACCATGGATATATTTGATGTTTGCTGCAATTTATAGGCGACTGAAACCGCTAAAGTCTATGTCATGACCAATACCATACATTGACTAATTTGATAATTCGTGAAATAGAATATGAATTCGTCTGTTTACATGAAACACATCGCATGATTTGTTATGCATCGATTTCTGCATTTAGTGAAGGCAAATTTCCATGACAAAAAGTTGCGTTGATTCATTCAAGATTTCGATTATGCTTAGATTTTGATACAAAAAATTAATAGGTTTTTATAAATGGAGTCTTTTCTGACTTTGATTGCGAACATTTGCCTAATATTGAAAACAAAACTTATCTTTTGCATATTCGAAACTTTCTTCATCAATCGTAGATCTAATCTGTAAACTCTCAAGCTATATAAAATAATAAAATGGAATGCGAAAAAAGAAAAAGAACGTATACCGTATCATCTATTGAGACAACTTCAAAATACTTCTAGCACAATAAAAGCAAAACATTCTATTTTGAACAAACATTATTTTTTCCTCTTGTTCTGTTCGTTCAATGAAAACGAAAAACAAAATACAAGACATGACTCACTCGTTTATGCTTCTAATCCAACATATTTATAAGTTTCGAAATGAAACCAATCGGTTTTTTTTCATAGTCTTCAATTAAACTGTTTATTTTTACTATTTTGTTACTTGATAGTAATTGAAAAATCGATTGAATCCTTTGATACTTAAATAAGAACTATTAAAAACACAAAAACTATGAATAGAAAGTTTGTATAAATAGAATAGTTGCAAAAATAAATAAAATATGTTCAACATAATCATATTAAACAATTTTAATAAGTAAGTTGACGTGCTGGAAATCGATCGGGATATTTTCGAATAAAAAACTTTCGTGCTTCATTAAATGCAAATAAATACAAGAAAAATGGTATGGGTGGTAACCACCAAAGAAATCGATTTGGAGCAAGATTAAGCGCTCGATCAAGTGTTGGAACATAAAGAAGAAAACACGCTAGGCCAATAGTAAATACCATAGCGAATACCATAAACCTATTACCAAATATTCCTTGTTGGAATACAGATCGACGAGTCGTTTTGTTACCATATAAATTAGCAAATTGTAAAATAACGACACCAATAAAATAAGCTGTCTGTGCAGCTAAATCAAGATTATGTCTAATCGAACAGAAAAGAACGAATATTCAATAATTGAAATTATTAACACAACTACCTTTGCTCATATGTCCATTCTTGACCATAACTATCTCGAAGATCATTAACTGATTTTGATTCCCAGGCTTCGCGTAAACCAACAAGTCTCGATGGCCAAAATCCATTTTCAGTCATGACAACTGTATAAGCAAAAATTGCACCACTTGCTTCAAGCATGGCTACTTGTCCATAACAAAGTGTAACCATTTGACTTGTTACCATTTTATCTGTTTTCTTACGCGGTGGTCGTTTCTAATAGACGAGAAAACAAAATTATAGAGAGAGAGAGAGAAGTTAAAAATACGAGTGTAAATTTCTAGCTCACTAATATATCAGCTTCAATTTTTTCGTATGCATATGAGATGCTTGGAACTATATCAGTACCTAAATCAATACATAAAATAGTAATAGTACTCAATGCCAGCGGAACATCAGCAACAACATAAAGAAGAAACGGTAATAATTCAACCAAATTTTTAGTGAATGTGTAAGCAATAACTTTTTTTAAATTATCGAATATAAGTCGACCTTCTTCGATTCCACTAACAATAGTTGCAAAATTATCATCGAGCAATATCATGTCGGCGACTTGTTTGCTTACATCGGAGCCAGTTATACCTAATATTCAAATATACAAAGAATATAATTTTGTTGACAAGTAGACAAATGATATATACAAGGTCTGGAAATCGAACCACCGGTTTAATGTTCGAGTTCAATCTAGCTTACAGCTATATTTCATTTGCAAAAAAAAGATTTCTACATGTTAAAATTCTGAAATTACTCAAGTCATTTAATAGAACCTGATAAACATTTGATAAGTTCGAAAAATGTTTAATATTGAATAAGATGCCAAGATATTAGTCATATTATTTCTTTAAGCAAAAGCCCAAGATTTATTCGTAGATACTTCCAATTTATCACTATTACTACGTTGACACTATGTTTTATTATCCGGCTCGTGTTTAATATTTCAGGGAATCGCCACACTTCAGAAAGTTTGTTCGGTTTTACAATCAGTTGAATCAATTATTAGCACTGATTCCTTTGTTTGAAGGAGTGTCTTGATTATTCAAAATGTTAAACAGCCAATGTTTTGTAAGCATGATTGACAAAAACAAAATCAGCAAAGAATCGATAAAAATGACACCTCATAATTCAGTTTGAGATCAGAGATGAAGAGCGATTGAAAATCAAATGAAGCCGATCTTCCAAACAAGATCATTTTCTCTTTAAATATGTGGGAAATCCTCGTTTAGGAAACACAGAGGAGGAGATTTTTTTTTTCAAGTAAATCTTACCCATAGATATTCCAATGTCAGCCTTTTTTAAAGCCGGCGAGTCATTGACACCATCCCCTGTTACACCCACAATCCAACCTTGCCTTTGACAACCTATCAATAGTATTCAATTTATGTTTCGAAAAACTATTTGAAAACAACAATTGACCTTCGACAATAATCAATTTTTGTTGAGGAGACGTTCGAGCAAATACAATTTCACGATGAAGTGTTAATACTTCATCTAATTGATCAGAGGATAATTCGGCTAGCTCAGCACCGGACACAACTATGGCACGTACATCTCTTGGATCAACAAAATTTGGAGATATCTTTAAGCGCTCAGCTAGATCTTGCACTATAAATACGAACAAAACATTTCGTAAGAAATTGCTCAATCAATTTCTTCTATACCTGTATCCGATGTTATAATACCAACACCTACACAATCAATATTCATATGGATTTGACCCTTGAAAAATTTAACTTACTTTTTGCAATAGCTTTGGCAGTAATTGGATGATCACCAGTAACCATAATAACTTTAATACCTAAGTATTGATAAAAAAAAAGAATTTTCTATCTCTTTTCAATATATATATATATGTAAAATCGTTCACCAGCTGTACGGCATTTTGCGACAGCATCAGCAACACCTGGCCGCGGTGGATCGATCAAAGTGATAAAACCTAAGAATCTCAAGCCTCGTAATGGAAAATTTACATTATCTGGATCGAAATTAAATCCTCTAGGAAAATTTCCTAATGGTAAACGCATATCACAAAAGCCAAGAACACGTTCTCCTAAACCTCCTAATTGCATATAAGCATCATTAAATTTCCGTGTCCATTCATCGTCTAAAGGATATTCATTGTTATTAATAAAGATTGTTTGACATCGTTCTAGTATTCTTTCAGGTGCACCTTTCATCTTAAGAAGAAAATAACGAAATTAAGAATCTTTAAATATAAGCTTTCTAAGAAAATGAAACAATATTCTACCACAACTAAATGTCGTTGATCATTATCATCAGTTTCATGTACAGATACTTGATATTTATTTGCGCTATTAAATGGAATATCACAGACACGTTTATTTTTCGCACGATATTCTTCTACTTTGCCAGCAACAATTTCAGAATATTGAAGTATGGCTGTTTCACTAGCATCGCCGTTAACTTTTCTTTGTAATGGTGGTTTACTCATATTTTCTTCATCGGGCTAAAATAGAGAATAACAATATAGAAGACTTCGAATAGTTTATGGGGAAAAAGAAGAAAAATTTACTTTAAACACAGCTTTAGCACATAGCATAGCACATCGTAAAAGTGCTTTATAACCAGGACGCTCGAAATCAACTTTTTTGGTGTCAGCGCCTGTTACATGATCTTTAACTGGAGTTTCGAAAATTAATTCAGCATCATGTGTATGTGATAAACTAACACTGACAGTTGAATTATCAAACCATAAATGTGCAACCGTCATACGATTTTGTGTCAATGTACCAGTTTTGTCTGAACATATGGTTGATACACTACCAAGTGCTTCGACAGCCGTTAAGTTTTTAACTAAACATTTCTTTTTTGCCATACGTTGAGCTGTTAATGCCAACATGACAGTTATTGTTGCTAAAAGGCCTTCCGGTACGTTTGATACAATGATACCAATAACAAAAACCAATGCTTGTAAAATACCAGTACCAAGAACAAGAAGAATTATAAGAAAAATGACACCAAAAGTAACAGCAACAGCTGTGACAATATGAACAAAATGATTAATTTCAACATTTAACGGTGATATCTCATTACCAAGGCCACTTGCTATTAAAATTTAATTCATAAAAACAAAATAGTATCAGATTTTGACCAGAATAATAATAATAGAATTGTAGAATATAGAAAAAAAGACGGAATTTCATTAATAAAAAATGATTATCCAAATAGTGAATCTATTTTTTTGAAATTTAGAAAGACCTGTAGTATATCACAGTTTGTTCAAACTTAACTATAACTCCTCAAGATTTTATGTGTGATGCAATCTGAAAAATGATTTGATATTAACTTAAGTTTTTTTTAATGTATATGATCTCATCAATCGAGAATGAAAAACAAAAAGATTAGAAAAGTCTTTATTAGAACTATAAGGTCTACTTTACCTAGTGCAGCTATTCTCCCCATGACAGTATTGTCACCTGTTCGGATAACCATACCAGTACATGAACCTAAACATTTTGACATAGGAATATGAGAAGAAAAACAATATAATTTGTACCTTCAACAGCAAAAGTACTAAAAAAAGCAAGATTTTTTGTTTCAAGTGGATTATCATGAGTACAATCAGGTGATCGAGATAACGGTTCACTTTCGCCTGTTAGTGACGAATTATCAACTTTAAAACTTTGAGATGATAACACTCGGATATCTACGATAGAGAGATTATTGAGTATTATTTGTTTTTCAAGTAAAATTCATAAAAATCTACCAGCTGGTGTTTTATCTCCAATTTTAATAAAAACAATGTCGCCGACAACTAATTCCTCAGCAGATATTTCCAGTTTCTGACCGTCACGCATAACAACAGCTTGTTGCGGAACCTATCGAAAAAGAAACAAAATTCCAATCTCATATATTTAACGAACTTCTAACTGAAAACAACCATTTTTTTAAAAGATTCCATAATTTTGCCTGCTTTTGCTTCTTGATAATAAGCAAATACGCCCGTGATAACAACGACTACTATTAATGCAATGCCTAACCATAAATTGTCTTTTGGTGTTGTTGGATCTGAGCCGACTTGAGCTCCATAAGCAGCCAAACAAAGTACAGCAGCAACCTATTTAATTTCTGCTAATTACGAATACATATTTTCTTCTTTAAATTTACTTACCCAAAGTAAACCGGAAAATCCACCGAAAAGTAGTTTAGCAAATTTTATCCATTCAGGTACTTCACGTGGTGGTGTCAATGAATTTGGTCCATTTTTTTCTAAGAATTCGCGTGCTTTTTCAGTTGTATGGCCCTGTTCTACATTTGCTTGATAGCGTTCAATAAGTTCATCTAGTCCTATTTTATGTTCATCGATGCTAACTTCTTTTTTTAAATTTTCAAAAGTGCTGACACTTTGTTGTTTGTTTTTCTTCGGCTTACCTTAATATAAAACCGCATAAATGCAATAAAGCCTATTAATATTCCATAAAATGAAATACTTGGTACAATGGAACGAAGACAATTCACTAATCGATCTTTAATTGTCATTGGTATGGCATAAAGTATGGAATAAAGTAGTCACGTGATGTGCTTTTCTCGTTAGTTTACAGTAAAATGATTCTTTTCTAATATAAAATAGAAGAATATGAATCATGAGAACAAGATGCAAATGTGTGAAGACTCGTTTGTGTTTTCATTTTGTACAGTCTCAAGGGTATGATAAAATAGGAATGTTGATGGTGTAGTTCGTGCAAATAGTCACATGATTTTCTATTCGTCATCCTTATATTGAAGGGCATTCAATTGGTGAATATATATTTATTTATGTTAATGGAGCGTTTTTCAACTTCGAAAACAAGCATTAAAAAGACGCACACTATTACGAGGATGAAACAGCAAGCCAAAAAAAAACATCGGATACGCTAGACCTTATATTTCTTGTTAACGACAAGGCCGCTTGATTGATGCGCACCATTGAATTTATTGCACTCTTCATTTCAACGTGGGAATAATTGCGTTACAGTATTTTGAATTGTTTACGCAAAGACTCCAAACAGACCAAAAATATAAAACAGAATTATAAGCAACATGATTGATTAATTCACAGTTAGGTCATCTTTTTGAGACGATTTAGTGGTTAACTCTGTTTTATCTTGTTGGTCTGTTTGGGACCTAAGCTATCACTAACGTAAGCAAAGAAATATCTAGTATGATTATACAAAGAACAGATGTCGTCACAAAAAGCGATAAAAAAAATGTCGTCGAGAAAAACATATAACTTGGTCATGGTGTATACTAAAATAAAAATGAGAAAAAGCAAAACTAAAATATTGACATGAGTCTCGCATGGTTGTTTTCTTACAATCGTTATTGCATCAAAATTGGTTTTTTTAATTAAAAAATTGTCAGATTTTACAGTCGAGATCGTACAGTCAATTGACATTGCTATAAAATAGAAATAAAACAAGCGAAGTACAATAATCAAAATTGAATTTCTAGTTTTAATTACATTCTCCAACAAATCGACGACGATGTGTAAATCTAAAAACTAACTAAATAAAGATAATCCTAAAATCAATAATTTCTTTTTACTGTGCTTTAATTTGAAGAAAACCATCAGAATTATTATCGCGCCCCATAACCATAAATAATTGTGTAATAAATTCGCATGGATGATCCACAACAGCGAGCCAATCACCCTTGAAATATTTTAACGAAAGTCAGAAATTCGTTCTCATATAAAATCTACTAAAACAACTGTCCTACTCGATCACCGTGAACGTTGTTTGTATGTATACACATAAAACCGTCTTTATAAGGTGTACAAGTTACACCAAGTATTTGATTTAAACATACTGCTTCTTTAGGATATGGGTTTTTTTTCGTTATATTATATAGTCGTTCACTTGTAATACACAGTATTCGTATATGTTGTTTATAACCTCGGCGACTAATTTTAATCATTTTTGTCGTGTACTATAAATCCACATCAAGTAAACAAATGATTGGCATGGCGAAATCTTTTATACTTACCAGAAGTGTTTCTGAATCGAAAAAAACCTTTACTCTCGCAATATCATGTGTTGATATCATATCTTCAGCTAAAGACAAGGAGTTTCATATTTAAAACACTAAAAAAAAAGAAAACTTATCGAAGCAGCTCACGCAGTCGAATTGGTTTCATGTCAAGCTCGTCTGTATTGTATGCTGTCTTTTTTCCTTCGAATAAACGTTGCATTAATGGTTTCTCTGATGATGGAATCTGTAGTAACTAATAAGCTATTCTATTGAATCAATGTCTTTCCTTTCTTACTTTTTCTTCTTTTGAAAAAGCTGGTAAATTGACAACAATAACATTGATTTGACTATTGGGTGTGAGTGATCTTTCTTGATCTTTGCTATCGAGTATATTATCTAATTCCTTTAAAACAATTTGGACTTCTTCAGTTACTACGACAGTGTTTTCACTCGATTCAGGAGTAGGATTTTTTTCAGATGGAATAGCTGTTTGATCGTGTTTAGGTTGAATTGATTCAGCCATATCTGTTTTAGAGGATGCATGAGAAATACTTAAAGATCGTAGGCCACTAGGTGTTGAAGATAAGAAAATATCATTGGCTATAAATTCCGAAAACGTTTGTGCAATATTTCTTGACAATGATTGTGTTTGCCGTTTTGAACTAAACGTTTTAGGAAATATCTTATTTTTTTCTTTTTCTTCTGCTACTATCGTACTGATTTGTGGATGATCAAATGATGTCTGCCGTTGTTTCAAAGATGCTGATGATTGCGGTGATGGTGAAGGATGTTCTGTTATGAATTGGTCATAGTTCTTTAAATGACGAAGTATCATTTCATATTGAGATATGGATTCATCTAGTTTATTGCGACGCATGCATGACTTGACATCTGATGCCGAATGTGTGAGCATTCGTCGTATAGGCGAAGAATCTCTCTTGTTTTCTTTATCTTTACTGAAGTAATTAACACATTGTTGAAATGATGCTTCATTAAATGTACTATTTGTACTATCCGCACGAGATCGTTGTCTATGTAAATGTGTTTTCATCAGTAGTGGTAGAAGAGTATCTGATGCTCGTCTTGTTTGATTAAATGTACGAGTGCTACGAATAACAAGGCGAGGTTTTTGCCAATTACGAACACCACCCTGGTTTGCATCTTTACGAAAGATATTTGGGTTTTTATTTATTATTTTATCCATTCGAACGGTAGACTGTCCAGGAGTTGCTAGGGGTTGAACTTCATCTTTGAAAGTGATTTCAGGTTTTAGGTAAAGGAATCGACAAAGTTTTGTTCTCTTCGATCGATTGCAATCTTTCCGAGCGTTCAAAAATAGCTGTTTCTAAAACATATAATGTAGAGATTTAATTACTTGTAATAAATTTATTTCTAATATCATAAAATTAATTTTTTTTGTTTCAAAAGAAAATCTATGATAATCGAATTTGTTATTATCATTGTTAAATTTTATCGGCGATCCATCGTTTACTCTTGCAGCAATAGGTTTGTCTTTGATAATTTTCATAGTAGATGTTCTACTTTTCGGTAATTGCTTTTCTTGTTGTGAACCATCTCGCTTCGACTTTTCCTCGTCTTGTACCTTTGAATTCCGCATACTTCGAAGCGCTTGAACATTACAATTTCCATTCGATGATGTTTTGACTGCCGTTTTGTTGTGTTGAGTTGACAAAACTAGTTGTTTTTTTTTATCCAAAGTGTCTTGTTGCAAAACTCAGTTGATGCGTTCACTTCAAAGAATAAATCAATGAATGAAATGAGACGCTATCTAAAGTATTTCTGTATATGCTTGAATAAATAATATCTGGATTGTTGAATTAAAAAAAAAACTAATAACATGTCGTGTCATTGTAGATAAATCAAGAGTGAAGAATGTGTACGTGTATCTTAAGTTCACGTGATCTTTTATTTCCTTCTAGTGAAAACAGAAACCGATGAAATTTTCTGTCGTATTTATTACAATTTCTTATATCACACTGCATGATTCAAGATGAAGACAAATAATGATGCACAAGCAGATCCATGTAGATGCGCATAAACTTACCAGAAGCAATAGATATTTTAGTATGGTTTTTTTTTCTTCTTTCGCTTGATTTACCTTCACTACTATAGAACATTTGTTGAACTTTGACGATGAATTACATCGACGGAGGATAAATAGTAGATATTTACCACACATTAGCGTTAGAGAGTAAAGCGAGAATTTAAATGATAAACTTTGAATATTATATTTTCTTAGTTGCTGAATAAATTATATGATTACTTAGTTCATTGATCAATCTTTTGTTAACCTATATCAACACGAATAAAGCACAGCACGTAAGGATGTGACAAAGATTGATTGGATAAGCGTATGATATTTGATCCGCAAATAAACTTTTTTTTTTTATCATTCAGTTTTATTGTCCCTATAAGCAAGGTTGACAGTTCAATGTATAAACGTTAGAAGAAGAAGAAGAAGAAGAAAAGGTATAAGAAATAAGATAAGAATAAAATAAAACATAAATAGATCAATAATGCGTGTAACGTGAAATGAACAAAACATGATAAAATTAATAACGATAGAACAGATATATAAATAAGATATGATATAGTTTGATAGAAATAAACATAATATGTTAGCGACCCAGGTCGAGCAATCCGACAGTAGGCACCTATCGGAACCCATCCGATCCGACTGGAATCCAATACAATTTTATCGAATCCTGTCAGATCTTACAGAATTATCGTTGGATTCCGGGTCGAGAAATCGATGTCAGATCCCCAGTGTCGGATTCCTATGAATTCCAACGAAAAACCGTTGGATGTCATCGGAAGTTCATAGGATTCTGACACTGAGGATCCGACATCGATTCCTCGACCCGGAATCCGATAGAATTGTATCGGATTGTAGGATATTTCCAGGTTCCTATCGGATCAGTCAACCTGGAAACATCTTAAGTTACCCAGGTCGAAAAATCTGACATAAGATCTTATGAAATACATACAAGATCTTTGAATATGGGCGAAATCTTACAAGAATCTGACAAAAAATCGTAGCCTCTGAGATTACGACTTTTTGTGTGATTTTCGTGTGATCTTGTAGGATCATACAAGATCAGATTCAGATTCTTATCAGATCTTAGCAGAGTTGCCAGACCTTCTGGATTTTTTGTGGATTCTGGATTTTTCTGGATTTTAGGATTTTACATAACTCTTTCAAATTGCATACATTTATTTGTTAATATTCAAAAAAGTTTTTGTATTTGATAGCAGCTCAGTGGCTAATTGCTATGTTTCATTGGTGTACTCAAAAGACCAATTGTATTTAATTCATTCTAACCTATAGATTTTCTTGTAATTTTTTTCAACAATCTTTCAGGAGATAAAAATCTGTATTTTGACTTTATCTTTTTATAACAGTTTTAGAATGTCTTCCCAAAGCAGAGAATTTGAAATTTTGATGGCGTTTTTTTGTTACATTGAAACATGTACTTTTTGAAGTAATAAGTGATTTAATTGAGAACAAGATTTCGAAAAACTTATTTTAGCGGATAAAATCAACAACTAAAAATCTTTCCAGATTTCACAAAAAAAGTTTCTAGAATTTTCCGGATTTTGACATTGGAATTCCGGATTTCTGACTATGACATCTGGCAACACTGGATCTTAGTATCTGATTGTTTGTCCTGGGTAGATTCAAATAGATGTTGGATATAATACATCGTTAATGAACGCATACGTTATGAAAATTAGAGCGGTATGCATAGGCCCCAGACACACCGAAAAAGTGAATTAATGTTAAAGTGGGATTAAGCAGTGAGATTGGCGCATTACGATTTAAGTCATCTTTTCGAGACGATTTAAAATTTAATGCGCCAATCACGTTGCTTAATTCACTTTTTCGATGTGTCTGATGCCATAGAAAGAGAAAGAAAATAGAAGAGTGGTTATGCAACTTAACAATATGTAATTATATTTACTATGTTATTTTTATTACTTCACACGCTGCTGATACGACTGTAACAGGTATTTATATATGAAGAAGCATGTTGAAGCGGTTGTATGTTTAAAGTACCCATATTGCTTTGAGTGAGAAGTCAAAAATTCAAATAAATCACTCTTTGAGTGCTGTACTTTAGNTACCATTTCCTTTGCGGAGTCTTCGCAGCTATATATGAATTGAATGTTAGCTGATACTGGTGTGCTTCATTAGACATTTAAAATCCGCGCATAAACTTCGTGGCACTATCGATCAAAATATCTATTATTATTAAAAACAAGCAATACTCGAAAGAGCAATGTCTTATTCTAACCTCTACTTTCTTTCGAAATGTTTTTATTTCACTTTGTGTAACATTAAAATTAGCGGTGCCATAAAAAAAATTAAAAGACACCATGTGTTCAATTGGTACAATTAAAATAATTCATTATTTTCAAGGATATATTACACGACAAAGATTAAATATGAGCTTGAAAAGGTTTCGTGGTGACATTTCACGAGTAAAGCTCATCAATGTATCGTTTTTGTTTTACTTGAATAGCTTGTCAGCCAATGATAACAGACTAAACAACTTTTCATTGTTGCTCAATGCGATTAAATGATCTTGAATATCGGATTCCATGAAAAATATAAACCACATGCTCTCTGTTAAAATGACGATCGCCAAAAATTCGATTCTATGCATTTCAACGGCGAAAATTACGAGGACAGGCGATCGGAAGTCATTCGTCAACCTTCATAAATATTATTTTAAGATGCATTAAATCAATCTCAGATGGATGTTAGTATTTATTTTCAAATAATAACGGTAGTTTTGCATCAATTACATTTTAAAACAGTACGTTTCTTTCTCAATTGGTTCAAATCCAACATATTCTTGCATAAATGATTTGGATGATACTCGAGACATATATTTGCATGAAAAAATAACACCTCATGATTGTAACTGTATTTTTATTCATAATTACCTTCTTAATCATTCCATTGTTCGATCAAACAACTACGCCTCATTGTTAATTAGGATTTTTTTAAATATCGCTTATTGTGGTCTTGAAATAGCTAATTTTTTATCGTTTTTCTTTCATAATTAAACAGGAGATGTCTTCAATGAAGAGGAAAAAACGTTATTAACATAGAGCGATTATGCAAATACATCAGGAAAAGAAAAACAAAGATAATGTGAATATGTTTGAGTAGTTCGATTTTGAAATTACTTCAATTATTGCATTTGACTAATAGTTCGACATGAATTTATTTGTAAAGTAACTTTTGTACGCGAAAAAGTCTGTGGCACTGAACTTTAGTCTTGTGCGTTCGAAAGCTTGCGATCTCACACAAAACTTAGGCATTAAATTTTCAAAAAACAACTTTCTTAAGATCACATGGAAAACGATTAGCAAGGATCAAAAAGTCCAGGTTAGCTAAACTCGCATTTTTTGTTGTTGCGTGATTCTCTTCAAAAATGTGATAACATGGTAGAATATAAAATTCTGCACCCATCATGAAGAACTAACTACATAGTCAATACAACTCTCGAAGAGAAACAGTAGCAGATCTTTTATCTCTTATTGCATCTTTATACCTAATATTCCGTGCCAAGCTGCAATTGTTGGTTCGATGAACACCGTCGACTATATAATCATGCCATAATCGGTTACTTATTTTAGTAATCAAAGAAGCTTCAACAAAAGCATATGAAATTTTGTTGCAAGAACTATGAGGTTGTCAGTAGAAAACCATGTACATAACAATAGTTTGTGTGAATAGCGGGGCAAATATGTTTATAAATATGACTATAGCCCTTCTTACTGTTCGCATTTCGACAGTTTAGTAAGTACCTTCCGCTCATGAATACTCATAGATATTGTTTGCTCCGTTAATATTTCTCATGTTACAAAATCTGCTCGAACTTATTATTAACACTATGCACACATTGAAAGAAGGGCTTATGATAAAAATTATTTTGAATAAAATATTGTTGTTAAATTAGTGAGTTATAGGCAAACTATATTCGCCTTTAAAATCATGCATTTCAGCGATTTTCAATCGTCGGAATTTCATAATTTCCTGTTTCTTTTCTTCTTAAATGAATCAAATTCATCGAAGGTATGGCAAATAATTTTAATCTTTCAGATATTGAGTGTACTTTTCTAAGAGAGCAAAGCATTCAATAAATAAAAACCGGAACTATTCTCGAAAACAAAACAAGCATCGGAATGATTTTCTTATAATGAGGATCCATTGCAATAGATGTGGGTACCATCAACATCGTTTTTATTTCTCAAACAAAGAAAAATACCAACAACAAAAAGACACATTTTCTTGTCAATCAAATATGATCAGTATTATTCGTACAAATAATGTATCGTTGTATCATAGTTTATTAAAAGAACCATTATTGATTTTTTATATAAAACAATCCGAGGATCAAATAAAATAATCAAGATCATTTTCTAATCGTTTCTATAGAACATGACTATAAGCAATTTTAGCTTAAACAGTATACAACTCAGATGAGAGCTGTAAAAACTGTTCAGTGGGAAGAATGCGTTAAATTTCCACTGTGTTTTTCTTTTCAGACTTGCGTCGTCTCTCTTCTCTTAAATTAAAAGTTTTTCTCCAAACCAAACATTGCTTTATGTCAGTACTTTGATCTGTATGCCGCTCACAATTTATATATGTGCCCAAACAATATGACCCAGAACAAGTTAATGATTGACCAAATAGAAAATTTTGTTTCCTTATGTTAAAAATGCACTGTATACATACTCGGGTTATAACTTCGAAGAAATATTTTAAGAAGAAGCATCGTTTACAATTTTACGATCAATATGTAGAATCGTTTTGAAGATTATCCATCAATTTATATGCACATGTATAGCAAAGATTCGTGTTCTATGTTGAATATCGGTAGTACGAATGTACACATCATTCGATATTTTACTCAGTTGTTCTCTAAGAACTATTGTTTCTAAATGAGAATAGAAGATTGTACGTCATTATTTCATTTCACTTCATTATAAAAACTAATATTAGTCTCTGGTTATCTATGTAAAATATCCGCCTAAATAGTATTAGTTGCGTTTCAATTTTTTTTCTTGTATCATTGGTAAATAAAGTGTAATTAACTAGTAAATAGTAACTGAAAGGGTTCTAACGTATGAATGGATCAATGAAATTTGAAAGAATGACAGAAAATAAAAGACCATCTGTTCTATGTTACTTTCGAAATAAATCGTTTCTTCATAATTATTAAACAGTATTTTCTGATGAAGTTGAGGTCGGCGATGCTATCATCCAGAAAACTCGTTGGTAAAAAAGTAACATTTTTTAAAAACAATTGAATCTTAGTGCATCTGGATTTGTCTATTTCGTTTTTGTTTCCGCTTGTTCATACGGTTTACACATGTTTCCAAAAAACGATGGCATCACCGATGCACTAGCCGCCAACAGTAGGCACAATAATCAATAAGAAGATGAAATCAACGTAAAATATGGTCTCCTATAATTATTCTATATGGTTAAAACAAGAATAATAGAACATAATATTTATTACTTTATATTTAAAATTTTGATAATAAACAAAACTCTTTTTGTGTACTCAAAAAGTGAGTACACTCTAGAATCGGTCAGTGTGTCCGTCCGGTCGGCCGTTTACACGATAACTTTCGAAAGGAGAGTCAGATCGTGATGAAATTTTCTACACAGTTCAGTCTCATCAATGTCTCAGTCGAGTTCGAAGATGAGAAGGATCCGTCAAGTAACGGCTGAGTTATCGAAAAAATTGTCATTATTGATCAGACCATTCCTGAGGGGGAGTACAGGGATTTTTTCAAAAAAAAACGTTTTTTTCAAAATTATCCACAACATATATGAATCGACTCAGNTTTTAGCGCTGATTCCGAATATGATATTAGTTTTGAACTAAATCGTAGCTTTCTAACGAAACATCGCCTGAAAACGGTCTCAAAATGCACAAAAACTGCATCCAGAAACCAAAGTGCCTAGTTTCTCATGATAATTTTGGTGTTCAGACATTCTAGAATGACTCATATGTCCCATGTACTTTTTGCAGTACACATAACTCTCGGATGAAATCCGAAGTTTCCACATTTATTTGTATCTTATTTTTTAGTATGATCGAAATTGAAAAACTATTGATAATATTATAAAGTCATTTAGTTGCAATGCTGCTACATTTAATAGTTATGCTTGCTATATGCGTTCTGGCGGATGTGCGTTATCCATTATATTATACCGATCTTCGTCAATCTTCTTATTCAACAGTCGATTGTTTATATGCTTATATTATTGTTGATCACAAGGAAGATAGTACGGCTTACATTCGAAATTATCATTTAACACCTTATTGTAGAAGGCTAGATGATGGTGAAGAAAAAAATGTTATGTTTGATATTCAAGATAAAACTAAAGTAAAGTCAATAACATTTCAAGAATTAAATGAACAAAAAGTGAACAGTGAACAATTACTATTGTGATCGGCACCTATAGATCTTGCAGAACGATATGAGATTGATAGCACAACTTCAGAAATATTTTACAATTGTTCACCACCTTGGTTTGGTTCTATGTGTCAATATAAATTTTCTCATAATTTCTTTTCATCATTCGGTGATATTGTAGGAACAACTTTCAAAATACGTGATGATAGAAACTTTAGCATGACAAGTGGAACATGTTATCGGTTTGTAGCTAATTGCAATCGTGAACTATGGCCTCTATGTCTTGATTGGCGTGAGATTTGCGATGGAAAAATTGATTGTAGGAATGGAGAAGATGAACACAATGGTGTGCACAATTAGAAACAACCGAATGCAGTGATTATGATGAATATCGATGTCATTATGGTGGCCAATGTATTCCGAGAGCATTCAAACGAGATAATCATTATAGTAGCGATTGTTTAGATGGTAACGATGAAAAAGAACACTATTCCCAATATACTAGAACGTACAATATTCAATGCAAAATGATTTCAACTTTTTCTTGTGAAGAACGTATAAGTCGTTTGACACGCTCTTTTCAATGTGGTAATAGTGTACATTTAAGTGAAACTATCTTGCCAAACTATTCATTTTATTGCGACAATCAAAGAGACAAAGAAATATCTCGTATGTTGCTACCTTCGTTCGAACATATATCAGAAGTGAATTGTCGACAAGCCTTCTACTGTGTACTTCATTACAAGCGAAATTATGATAAAGTACAGAAGAAAAAAAGCTTAAATGTGAAAAAGGAGAAATCAACATAAAATAGAATGAGATGCGTACACTATCGTCGCTGCGTCGCTAAATTAGTAAAGAATAAAAATAATATAAAACAAAATATACGGAATTCGTTTTTCTCATACGGTTAGAATTCTTCATTGGTACCTAACAAGAAATTGATTTTTATTTTCTGAAATAACTTATTTGTAATTAATTCATGATTTTCCGAATATTTTAGGTTTCGATTCGCCTTGGCTAGCTACAGATATGTCACTAATTGTTTTTGAAGGTATTTGGAACAAGGAATGCGAACCATTAACGAAACATTGCTCATCAGAATGGCTTGTCATACCTGAGAAACCAATTATGTTTAGGATGTTTCAGTTTGTTTATTTAACTAATCGATTTTTTAGTGAATTTGAGGGGAATATTGTACCTGACTTCGTATGTTACGAGGAAAAAAATGTCCTGGATTGTTGTCTGATGTAGTCATCATTGAACTAATTAGTGGTCTATTATGTTTTCATAGTTCTAATCTAACACGAATATATCGTATGAAGATCTTCATGGAACTAACAGACTATTTTGTCGGCTTCACNTCAGTCTTCAAGATGTATTTCATATGATCGTGTTGGTGACGGTATCGTAGATTGTTTTTACGGCGAAGATGAATTATTTGATACTTGCCAATGGAAGGATTCAAATCGATTCAAATGTAAATCAGAGCGAACCAAATGCTTATCGCCAGTTGCCGTTGGCAATGGATTTTCTGAATGTTTGACTAGTGAAGATGAAATTTTTGTATATATAACAGATTTAGTGGAGCTAATACCTTTTATGGATTTATGCAATACGAAATCAAACTTAAATCTGATTTTACTTGGCATAAATGAAACCGACGAAACAAATTGTGAGTGGTGGCCGTGTAATAATTCATATACACATTGTAATGGAGTATGGGACTGTCCGAATGGAGCTGATGAACTCAATTGTTCTGAAACAGTGTGTTCATCCAATGAACATGAATGTAAGAATGAACAATTAGATTTATCTTATTGTTTACCAATAGTTAATATGTTTGATAAATACATATATTAATGCTTGTAATGCCATGCATTTCTATCGTGAATTGTATTTTAGCAATGAAACTACTGACGTAAGTGAATATTATTATTCATGGAATAACAGTAAATGTATTGCAACAGACAACACTTGTCATCACTATTCACAAACTATAGTATCACAAGATGAAGTCTGTCTTCGACAACTTGACTTGTCTCTGTTATTTTATACGAACACTATTCATCACATCGGAAACAACGCATACTTCTGCACCGTACGTGAAGATCCGAAGGAAATTGAGTTCATTGTTTTAACTACCAAACAGTTGGGTAATTTGCCAAACATGACTGCTAATGTTTCGATC
>OENM01000287.1:63664-100384 GCA_900239745.1 Rotaria magnacalcarata | reverse complement strand
GGGGGGGGGGTGGCAGATTTGGCTCCTTATCCGGCGGTATCCTTTATGGTACTAAACGTTTCAAATCATCTATTACAGATGGCTATAATCGGTTTGATAGGAAAACCATTGTTTCAAACACACTTTCACTGAAGTCCATATTGGAAACAATCATTAATAGTTCATTGTTAACGTTTGAATTGATGAATTCATTTAAAAATAATAATACACACCATCTAGAGTATTGCTATTGTTAACTATCATAATGATAGCTATATTCATGAATGTTGAATGATTGCTGTTCTTTCAAAACATAAAAATTTTCTCAAATTCTAAATAATAAGTCGATGTGTAGCGAATATTCTAAAAAATATATTTCAATATTTTTACACTCTCTATTTCATTCGACACAGTCAGTCATATCTAAGAATAGACGACTGCATGATCAAGTTGAGCTACAACATATCTAAATTATTTTCATACGATTAGCTTGATCAGTTTGGAGTTTTGATAAAATCATCAATGTTTTGATTTCTTTCAATTTTTGTACCATTAAATGATTTCCTAATTAATTCTATTGATTTTTCCAATGGTGTTTCAAAAGCTACTAGAGCGAAGCGAGTCCAAAAAATAGGCAGGATATATATTATTGATTTTCATTTATTTATACTATAAATCTAGTAAAACATTTTATTTTCTGATTTGTACATTCGAAAATCTTCAAATTCCACATTTATCGATCAACTTGAAATGTCGAATCGATTCGAATCGGTTTTAAGGCTGTTTGAATACGTTATAAAAAGAAATGAAAATTGTGAAATCTTATTCAGAATAATCCCTATTAGAAAGATGAAAAATAATTCTTCAACAACTTTGTTTAATTTAAAAGTAATGTCATTTCATTATTCTGTATAATCAATTCCGTTTCTATGCTCAAATAAATATAAATAAAATTAACAACGATTTTGAAATTGACTTCATAATAAGGACAAGTGAATCTCTATTGGTGTCAATACAGGATTTGATCAAATTACATGATTAAAACTTTTAATATTAGTATAACAATTCTACCTTTTATTTTGAATGTAAAGAAGAATATTTTTTCTCATTGTTATATTGAAGAAAAGTTAAAGCTCTTAGAAGACATTGAGCCATCGGTTCTCTTTGTCCTTTTGTTGTTCGATGATAATTTATTTTTAGTTGATGATCAATATCCAATAACATCATTTGGTTGTTTTCTGTATTATTAAATATAAGATTCGTGAGAAAAAATTCTGCACTTGATTGTTCATTGCCAATAAATAATCCAAGATGTAATGCAACATCTCTTCCTGATATATGATAAACAGGTCGTTCAAATAATGGATGACAATGAAGTAATGTATTAAATATAGCACGAATTTGTTGTAATTGTGAAACATACGTGGCTAACTTAAGATTTGAATAACGATAAGTTGTTTGTTCAACAAGAAGAACATTTGCATCTTTTAATGGTATTGTCGAAAGACCATCGACTAACTGAAAGGAATTTTTTTTCAAAAAAAAAACAAATAAAAATGAACAAACTAACTTGACTAAATGTCCGACAGAAATTATATTTTCGATCAAGATCGATTTCTAATGAATTCCACTGTTGAACTTGAAATTTGTTTTTTTCTTCCGTTGTTTTTACAATGGCCCAATTGATATGTGAAGAAGTATAATCAAGACTACAAACACTGTCAATATCCTAGAGAAATTCAATTTTGTTTGTTCTTTCATGAAAAAATTCATTTACGGCGGCTATTTTCGATGTTAGACGAGGTTCAATACGAATTCGATGCTGTTGATTATCATTTTTTTTTTTCAATTGTAATAAATAATCAAAAAATTGATCAACTTAAATGAAAAAGAAAAGAAAATCAAAAGGTGAACGATTGACTTGCAAAATATTTATTTACAATCAATTTTAAGTTTTGGTTCATTTTGAAATTGTTCTAAAGAATGAAATTTTCCTCCTAATGTACGTTTTAATTGATGAAAAACTTCTATTTGTTCTTCATTAAATATTTTCGTCAAAGATTTAGTTTTTATTCTATTAAGTTCATCAACTAAATTAATGTCCGTTGATTTTAATCGACATGATGAATAAAATTTTATTCTTGGAGCTAATAAACGTATAAATAACATTCGAAAACAAAAAAAATCTGCAAGAAAACGAAAAATAATTTTTATTTCTGTTCTTCTTGAAATCAGATGCATAACAAATGCTTTATCAATTGAGTTCTTTTTCCAAAAAAAAGAAGAAAAGAATCAATATGAAATAACAATAAACACAGTTTTACTCGACTATTCTAAGAACTTTCCCTACTGCAACTGTTCGACCCTCATCACGTAATGTAAATCGACCAAGCTGAGGAAAATGCTTAAATGTTTCCATACAAATTGCTTGACCTACTTGTGATAATTCAAATCTTGCTATACCGACTTCATCTTGCTTGATAAAACGTGGATGTTCTTGAGTTCTTACACCTGTTTTACGATCAATTAATGATATCAATTTTTTTAATTGAACTTCAACAGCTGCTGCATGAATATGCAAAACAGCAGAATAACCAGGACATATTATTGATTTATGTTCAATTATAGCGACCTATTTTATAAGGAAAAGTAATTTATTTAGATATATTTCTGTAGCACTGTCAGATGAGTTCTAGTCATATTCATTTTTTATTGACTTTGACTTGAATTGAACTCAACAATTCGATAGCGTTAGCCGACTCATCTTCATTTTTTATAATCAATTTTTCACTTTGTTTTAGAAACTTCGTCACAATTGAGTACACTACATCTGAATCATTTTTTGCAGCCTAAGCATATGTTTCACATTATCTATCTGCTCAGAAAATGACATACATGTGAGATATCTCCTCATTACACAATCGATGTCTTATTTGAAAATTGACAGTGATTGCTGGATAGACTAGTAAAATAATAATTGAAGTTTTTTGAATATCAGTTCTATTTGCACGTGTGTTACGTAAAAGAGTCCTTTAAAATGATATCAAAGTCTTCACCTTTTATAAAAAAAAAAACTATCCTCGACGAACTTTTATTTTCTTATGTTTGACCTATGTAGATCTTAAGATATGTCTATAGGATACGATGATCATGTATGTATTTCATGCGAATACTCCAAAATAGTTCACTAGATCTATATTTCTACTCTAATATCTTTAAAATACAACCAAAGATTTAAAATAAGCTTGATGTTAGGTTTCTATTTACAAAAAAAACTATTCTTTTCACTTCTCTTAATGTTTTTATTAGTCGGATTATTTCGTTTTATATATATTCTATTTTGACTTTCGTACTTAAAAACTAATAACTAGATCTCATGAAATGAAAAAAATTGTTGTCAACAGAAGTAAAGAGCGAAAAATGGTACAATTACCTTTATATCATGCCGCTATGAAGCTATCCATACTCGACACGAAAAATAGTTTGACTTGCTCAGCCCTGTCCAATAGTGAACATCGAGATTCCGAGCTTCAGGGTCTACGAGTCTATTATATTCGGATTATCTCAGGTATCTCATAGTTCACGTAAAACTTGATTTTGTTTATCATTTAAAAAATCTATACATACTTATATAAACATACTCGAAAATTTTATGGAAACAATCGATAACAACTATTAATGTGAAATCAATTTACTGTTGACTTTATTTTTATCTGTAGAACAACGACTCGTCAGATCGACAAAGTTTTCTTAAAACGTTCTACGTGCTAATTTTTTACTCGATAAGGTTGATTAGTAACGATAAGGATTAGGTAATCTAAGAAGTTTAAATGCTACTTTCAAAATAAAAAGTAGATCACGAGTTCTTCTGTTTATTCTAATTTTTTCGTAAAGAAAATTTATTTTGACCATTCGATAAACAAAAACAGACTGTTGTTAATAGAGTTAAATCCACGAAATTTATTTATCACAATTTTCATTTGATGGTATTATGATCTGAAAATGAATTAGCTTCTATTCTGGAATTTATGAATGAAAACGAGTAAATATCTTCTATTTATATACACTATATTGTGAAGACTTCAGTCTGAGAATCTGCGTAGTAATAATTTCATTCATCTTAACTAAGAATACACTAAATGGAACTATTTATTCAATCAAGTTATGTGGATCTCCACCTCAACTGCTTATTTTCTAATGATATTGGCTATTGCTTCGGTAAATATAATCTATTTTTAATTCTAGTTGCCGTCTGGTGAAAGCTATTCTACAATACATTCTTATTAAATCTAACAACTATGCTTCAATACTTGAATTTTCATCTGTGTAGTCAGTAACAAATATACTTTGAGATTGTCTCTCTTGATATATGTGCTAGTTGATATGATTTACAAGATGATTCATTTTTTTCATAACATCGATCTTCGTAAATTTCCACATTGCTATCACATTGACTAAGATCACGAAACAAAACGATATCGTGCATCACGAGTCGTATCCGTAAAATGAATATGATTTAGGTGATCTATCAAAGGATTCATTTTCTATTTTTTTTTCTTGTCATATAACTTTACAAAAAACAAGAGGAAACTACGTATTATTTTTACTTACTTGTGCATCAAATACTCTTCCAACACCGCACGGCTCTTGTTCAATGTCACATAGAATGAATCCAGAAGAAATTTCCTCAAAAAAAATTCGTAAACAACAAATCCTAAATTAATAAAAAAATTAAAAAAACCAACTTCTTCTTCAACATTTTTTAGTTTTAGCCGCACATTTTCTCCACACACACACGAATCAGTTTCAATATCTTCATAATAAATATTTGTTACTTCAACACGAGTTCGATTTGGCATAAGCAAACATCGATCACCAGTACGACAACAACCAGATTCAATTTTACCCATAACAATCACACCCATTTCCTACGTATTTGAATATTTGATCTTAGTTTTACTATTTCAAATAATTTAAACAAACTCTATATCTTTCAACAATAGGCATACGAAGGGGACCATCAATATTTCTATTAAACAATGGTAAACTATCCAAATATTCAATAAAAGTTGGTCCTCTAAATAATGGAAATGATTTTCATTTTGATCCTTATATTGAACACTCACTTAAACCAAGGCAATATTTTTTCTCCAGGATGTTCTTTTAGTAAAGCTCCAGTCATTCCACTACAAGGCATAAAATAAGTATCTTCGCCTGGTTTGAAACCACATTTTTTCAAATAAGGTGTAAGTTTATCACGAATTTCATCATATCTTGCTTGATCCCAATTAACAGTTGGATCATCCATTTTATTAATAAGAACAACTAAATAACGAACACCAGCTGTTTTAACTAACATAGCATGTTCACGTGTTTGACCACCACGTTCAAAGCCTGTTTCAAATTCTCCTTTACGAGCTGAAATCACCTAAGCAAAGACAAAAACAACAAAAGATTTTTTGGTATTTTAATTTAAATAAATATTTCTTAAAAAGACTAATATAATTACAAGAATAGCAATATCCGATTGTGCTGCTCCACCAATCATATTTGGAACAAAACATTTATGACCGGGTGCATCAAGAATAATAAAATGTTTTTTTTCAGTTTCGAACCAAGCTCGACCAACTTCAACTGTTGTTCCTCTATCTCGTTCTTCTTCATTTGTATCTAATGCCCATGATAAATACCAAGATTCACGAGATTTTTCACGAGCTTCATTTCGATATTTTTCTAATGTTCGTTTATCAACTTGCCTTGTTAAAAACCTTCGAAAGAAAAAGATGCAAATTAGATCATATTTTTCATTTGTTAGAAACTATACATAAGTTGTCCACCAATTGTTGATTTCCCTGCGTCGACATGACCACAAAAGATAATATTGAGAGGCTCCTTTTTTCTTACAATATCTCGTTTGACAACAATTTTCTTCTCTTTTGGAACTACTGATGCACTAGCAACATTCATTTTATTCGTTGTTGCTGTTGTTATTGATGTTGATGCCGTCGTTGTTTCATCAATTACTCCTATATTTATATATATATTTATATAATCTACATAACAAAAATGGAAATTGTCTAACTTTCTCTATCTTCATCAGTAACATCATCGAGTTCTATTGGTTCTACAGTAGTAATTGGTTCTTTTACTCGTTGCTGTTGAATATTGAATTTATCTGTTTGTATAACTTCTGCTTGTTTCTTTTCATCTTCAGTGGTATTGCGAATCACGCCAGATGTTAACAGTGAAGTTGTCGAGACTACTGGTTGAGCAATCATTGGAGCTTGTGAAAATCCAGAACCAAAACACGGTACAAATTCCATAGCATTCACGTTTAAAGCTCCGAGTTTGTTAGTAGCTGAGGATAACGACGAGTTTTCTTCTTCTGATTGATCCCAATTGATTGGAGGCTCGGTCATTTTCGAATCTTAGCTTGCGATCTTTCTACTGAGCTATACTTTTTATATTTGTAGAAATTTCGAAAGACTGGCAATACTTTGTTGCGAAAGAAACAGAATAATGTAAGAATTACGAATGATTCATTCTTGATCGCTTGTTGGCTTATAGGAAATAGCCATTTGTGATATATCCATGATTTTAATTATTTTGTCTCTTTCTTGTTTTCATGACTTCGATAGATGGCGCGTTTTCTTTCATTTTGATAATCAGTAAACCAGAAGAAAATGTCTATTGCCGTTGTTGTGCAGATACTATTCAAAATCAACAGGGATCTTTAAATGCCAAATATTGATCTAGTATGAAAATCAAATAATAACAGATAAAAATGGATACTACCTTTGTTTATTTATCGGATTTCATTAACAAGTAAATGATTTATTGATAGAAGAATGAATATTCTGGTTTAATATTTTTCGTGAATAAGCGTCACATTTCTTAAAGATTACATTCTATCTGAATACATTAGAAATATACTTTCTCCCTAATATGTTACAAAAACTTATGAATAATTTAATATTTTCGGAAACTTTTATGTATTTATTCATATTCAATACTCGATTTGAGATTATCTCTAAGATTTTTATTGAATGACCAATTGAAAATTGTTCAAACGATGTTTTTGCATCCGGGCAAGTCTTCAAATGTTTATTCAGACACTAGTGAAGACTTCAACGAATCTCAGGAGATTACTGCAAGTAAACTCTTATAAAATACGAACTGTTAAATTGTTTCTCAATTTTCTATAATCATCAGAATGTTAGTATGAGATATCATTTTTGTATATAATAAATTAATATTTGTGACATCAATCAGTATAAGAGACAGTGGCGTAGCCGCAGGTTAGCAATAGGGCAATTGTCACCCAAACCAAATTTTATTGCTACCTAATTTCTTTTAATGTGGGTAATTGTCCATTGTTAAAAAATATTAAAACCTGTGTACATTTAAAGATTTAAGAAGTGTTTTATTTCAACACATTTTCTCTTGATGAGATCTAATCAAATGATTTACAAAAACCAATTTTCAATCTCTTCCAATTAATAACGGCTTCTGTAATGCAGATATTTAAAAATTTAGCTGGTAAATTGCCACCTACTTAAAAAATCCCGGCTACGTCACTGATAAGAGATTTTTTTATCAGTGATAATAAATATGAATCTTTCGTCAATTTTTCATTGATCATAATAGAATTGAACAAGAAACTATATATGGATTATACTGAGAAATAATCACCTATTATTAACAATATTCTTAACAATTACTTCATTTAGCTCAACTACTACACTCGATCAACATGAAATATAATAGAATCAATTTTTAGTATATGAATTATCTTTTGAATAAGGCTTCAGTACAGATAGTAATTGTCGATATTTCCGATTGAATCAGTTTCAACCCTAATAAAAATTCATTTAAAGAACTTTGCATAAACTTTTAACAAAACATAGATTACATCTATTGGACTCGAAGATTCACTATTGTTTATTTTATTTTATTTTTTATCCTATTAATCTGTCTTTTTAGTAGATAGCTGATTAATATTTCCATCGAGTTAATCTCAAAACAACAATATAGTTGATATTTCACAAGACACATTTCGAAAAGAACAATTTATTTTGAAAGTAATTCTACCAACGTTCTATTTATTATTTTGCTGGGTTTCGTTTGTTCAAGTATGATTTTTTTCGGTGATTGCGAATAATTTTTGATATAGTATGATAATTGAAATCGACCTCAGATTAAGCCATGAATATAATATCAAACAATATATATTGTTTGAAGAAAAGTTAATTAATTAATATAGAATAGAAATATTACAAAGAACAGATTTTAAAAATTTCTGATTCTTTCTGATTAAAATTACGAAATAAAACTTGACGATTTCACTGATATATTACATCTTACTTATATCTTTTTGATAAGTACTCTCATTTCAAATGAAACTTGAATAACTTTATTATTTTATTCTAATTGATCTTCATTCAGAAGACAAGCGTTGAACAACCGTTGGTTGATGAGAAAGAGAGAAAACTACCAGTATGTTATTCGAATTTATAATGTGCATCACACTGGGTACTTTAATATTCAATCTGATATTCATGAAACGTAAACAACATTGTTTCTATCAAATTTTATAAACCTTTTGTATTTCTATACGTAATTATTTAAAGTTTTGCTTTGCAGCAATGTGGTGTTCTATCCTTTGTTCATTCGTATTGATTTGGAACGATTTTCATAGATCCTTGATTACTAGTATTATTATTAGTTAGTAAAATTTAACTATTGTGTTGTGTCGTATAACTCAATAAAATACACTATCTTTCAAGTCCATCGGTGTTTATTGCAATCATTTGCCTCGCATTTTGTTTTTCTATAATTCTAAAGTATGAATGATAGTTTTGAATTTTAGTTCAAAGATATTCATGCTACACGGTTAAATAGACTGAGTAAGATTGGACGAATAAAAAGTTGAGCTAATAAGCAATTTAACAAAAAAAAAGCTTTTTCTGAACTACAATCATATTAGAACTTGTTTCAATTTATCATGAATTGAAAATAATTAGTAAACATGAAATAAATAATTCTCTTTTTCTATTCATTAAATACAACAAACAAAAAAAGATTCAAAGAATAACCAGCGAAGATTGATCAATAGTGCTAGAAATCGATACCGTTGTAGTTGATTGAGATCTAATTCTATTAAAATAATGTTGTTGAACCATTCGTTTTAATCTATCTTTCTCAATTGATGATTCCTGTCCATATTTATAAGCTAAATGAGGTCTCTGTTTTAATTCCTGTAGATTTTCTCGAAGAAAAATTCTATTTAACAAATTGAAATCTTCTGTTGCTGAATCTGAACAAGGAGTTATTGAAGATTGTTGAAAAAATTTAGCGCGTTGTCGATATTGTTTTGCTTTTGCTAAATGTTCTTTTCTTTGTTGTCTTGTCCAATATCGACCTTGTTTTAATTCACTCATTGGTTCATCATCAGTTGTTTGATATTGTTCTTTTAAATACTGTTCACGATAACGACGCCGAAAATATTTTAATGTTAACGGGTTTCGATTATGTCGAAAACGATGAGAATCTTTGGATTGAGATCGGCCACATACTAAACCACTGTCGCTATCATCTTGATATTCTTTTAGAAAGATCAACAAAATCAAGAAAAAAAGAAGAAAAAACGCTTTTGTTTTTACTTAATGAACTTTCTTGTTGATGATGAAATGGAAGTGGCTTAAGAATTACTTGTTCATTATCTGTTGTTATTCCAATAAGACTTTGAGAACGAATGAACAACTTTGTTTGATCGATTTTTTCTGTTATTAAGGAACATGACCTTAGATCATTTAATGATAAACAACGACGATATTGAAATTGACGAGAATACGATTGAATACGACGGCAATTCGAACAATAATTTAGTGGAGATGCCGATAAACTTATACAACTCTTTAATAGATTATTACATTCATTGGAAGATTTCTGAATAAAAGATTTTTTCTAAGTGAAATTACAAAGAAAACAATAACAACAATAGAAAACTGTTACTTGATGTATCCAATCATTTGTAGTTTCAAAATCAGTATTACAAGCAAGAGTAACACCACTATCATCTTCAGTTAACGGTGTTGATTGAATTATTGGAAAATTTTGATTTGGAAACTATTGAAAAAAGAAAAGAATCATATTGATATTACATAATTATATACACACATGCGTATAATTTACTTCAAATCGAATTATTTGTAAAAGTATGTGACAAGCACCATTGACAAGATTAATTGCTTCGTCTCGACTTGTAACACGATGATTGTTTATTTTGATAATTTGATCACCGCTTCGAAGTTCACCTTGACGACCAGCGATACTCTCTTTATCAACCTGTTTAATACTCATTCATCATTAATTGAGAAAAAAAATTGGAAAAATGATCTCTACTTGTTGAATATAAATATTAGTTGTTGACTTTGATGTTATACCATAACAAAGAGTTAAACCTAATCTTTCATTTGGATAATTTCGGCGAAGAGTTATATTCTGAAATGTAAATAACTTTTTGATAGTTAATATTTACATAAATAAGCGATTAGTTCATTATTTTATAATACAATAAGACTATCGGTTTCCGGTCTCAAGAGCAATACAAGGTCGCTACACCCAATGAATAGCTATTCAATGATTGAGAATAATACAAAGAGAATAGAAGCTCAGCAGGTGGGTTTTTTCTCTCGTCAGGTCATAAAAGATTTGATTAGTTATCGAAATTTGTCTGGATTTTTTTCTTTCTATTGTCATTTAATCTATCAAATAGATCAATATAAAGAAGAAAAGAAATACACTTACTTTTATTAAAATACCGTTACTTAATATAGAAGAAGATCGTTGGGATAAACGATGACTAATGAAAGAATTCAATGAACATTCATAAGAATATTTATTCGTTTGTTTTGAATCATTAGTTTTACATGGAGAAGATTTGTTTATACTGAAATAGAAAAGAATTTACGATAAATTTTATTTGTGACATGAAACCGTTGAAATAGGCTCGAAGGAAAATACATTTGTTTGATAAATATTGACGATACAATCATTGGTATTCATCGTAGAAAATATCAAATCTCTGTGGGAACCAAGGGAATGTCACTATTGAATATAATACAGGATAACGACCAGATGTCAGAAATCAACCATAGAATTACAGTCGGTTTAAAAAAGTTAAATATCTATTTTATTTCATTAATTAGAAAAGATTGACTTTGATTTTAAGCTAGGAAGCACACTAACTAAAGAGTATTCAATTTTATATCGATGACTTTTGTTTATTCATTACTTAATAGTCAAATGAAAAAAAAAGAATGAAATGCATACGATTTCATAGTTCGAAATATGAATATAATCAAAAAAGAAAAAAAAGAAAGTTCACATCTATTAAAATCATTTTCGAGCAAAAACGAAGTTACATTTTCTCTCTTTCCTATATTTGTCAAGGCTATTTTGTCCTGTCCAATAGTGCTTTCTATGACCTCCTGATCTTTTCATTCGTAAAGCCATAGGTACACATTTACCTGTTCTGTTGTTGAGTAGTGTGATTTAGATATGTGACATTGGCATAGTGTTGATGATGGGATCTGATCGGAGTCGGTTCAGTACGATTAATGACTTTGTTATTTGTACTAGCATTGTTCACAATACCATGTTGCTAAACAATTGGTGAACAAAGAATAAAACAAGAAATGTCACAATCAATCGTTAAAAAAAACATGTCTTAATAAGAAAGAAAGAAACTAGCACTATTGTATGTGTTAGGAATCGTATATAAACATCACAAATACGGAAGCGTTTTTTTATTCTGACAACACTGTAAATTGACGATGAATCAAATAATTGTAATTTCTATTACTAATTAGAAAAAGAACTTAATTTATTGGATTATCTCAAAGGATATATAAGAATTAGTGTCAAACGGTTCTTTTTTTCTCTTATTCTCGTTACATTTCCCTGTCACTTTCGGTTGTCAGAAAAAATAAAGAGATGAAACTAATACAATTAACATAACGGATGTAGATAAAAATTAATTCGAGAATAATGACAAGTTTTGCATTAGATTGATCATCAAATTGATCTTAAGAATAAGAAAAGAGAAAAAACTTAGTGAAGCGTACAACATACATGGCCGATTAACAGCATTCCGCCTTGCGTCGACGAACATGACATAATTATTATTCTTTCTCTTGCACGTTCACACATAAGGCACTTAATGGCATCCTACCATCACCATATCATGTCCTCAGGCAAATACGGACGTGTGTGTGTGGAGATGTTTACATGAGCTTACGAAGTCATTGTTCATATTCCTCCTTCTATGCAAGCTCAATTAACTTGCTCGAAGCTATTTCATTTCGATTCTATAATCAAACATTCCTTTGTTAAACTCACTTTATAATAGAATTTCTCTTTTAGTTTTACTAAAATTTTCTCATAATACATGATCAAGAATCTATTGGGAAACGATTCTCAATCAATATCTGTCGATCGTTGAAGAAGTCTTTCTTTTTACATTCGATGTTTCATGTTACAAAACAGATCATCAATCGTCTCGTGTGATTTAATCATGATCAGTTATTATAACTTTTCTTTTTGTGTCTATGTTGAAATTTCCCTTGAGAAACTAGAAATGAAACTTACGTGTGTCTTCAACTTTCTCTTTTTCTTGCCCAATGATGATGATGATGATTCATTTGAACCACAAACAAAAGCATTTAATTTTAAACAGCAATTGGCGATGAAATAACTCATTTCTTCTTTATCTTCTTAAAGATTGTAATAAATATCGATTCTCATACAAAAGAAGTGGGTGCTACTGAAACGACTCGATGTTGTATTTCTGTGTGTTGGCCAAGAACGCCAACGATTATACGCACAGAGACTGAATGAGAAGAGAAGGAGAAAAGGGTTCTTTTTTTTCTTTTCTTTTCTCGTCTTCTCTCAACACAGGGGCTGAGTATTGAGAAGAAAGAAAGAAGAAAGATCTAGCTATGTATTTCGATAAAGCATAGACTAAATATTTGTTTGTATATTGATAGTGTAATATCTTATGTTCTTTTTCTTTCTTCTCGTCTCTCTCTCTCTATGATCAATCTGAGTTAAGGAATGCAATGATCGTCATTGCCATATTATACCTGTTCTGTCTATATTATTATAGTTGCCACAAGGATCAACCAAGAAGATGATACTGCGTATGCTGCTTTTTACAGATGACACGATAACAGCTCTAAATGTTGGGTACGTCAACAATATCATATACGATCCTCAAGAAAGTAATAACCTTCATCAATGATGACTTACACATACTTGGTTAAAACCTTCTCTCAGATACGTATTATCAAATATTATTCCCCTCAAGTTATTATACTGTAGGAATAGACTGACAGCATCTCTTTTTTTTATTTAATACAAATTGAAATGTGTAATTTTAACTGATTTTCTTCTTTGTCGATTGTTCTCTATGGTTTATAATAGTATCTTGTTATTATCAAGTAATGAATGATCGATCGAACCGATGAATTTATGTAAATTGTTGGCATAATATTTATTCTGGCAGAAAAGTCAATACATATGTCGACTGTAACCTAGAATTGCCAGATTTCTATTTTTCATATTAATGTTTAATACTATTGAAATCTATTTCAATAAGTTCTTGGAAAAATCAATACAAGCAAACTTTATCATTGTGTGTTTTCATATGTAAAATCTAAATTAATCTATTTCGTTACGTAGATCAATAAGATTTATTAATCAATATGAATTAATGAGATAGAAGTCAGCTGGTAAACACATGTCACTGTTATTATCTTCGAATGTTTCCTAACAAAAGTCTGTTGCTCTAAATGAATAAAGATTACATTGATATGATTACCATTAATCTATTTGTTGTGAATAAGAATTTCATTTACGATCATGTGCATTAAAACGCATGAAAGGAAACCTTCTCAACGTTGATTAATTATCTTCTGTATATATTGTATTTCATTTATTATCACCACAATCATCGTTTGGATAGTTGTCAATCGAATAGTTCAATCGTAATTAAGAAATTGACGAAGGTCGACATGTCGTTGATAATATTTATAGTTTGACATGATTATGTTCAGTAATACTTATCAATCAATATACTTTAGTTTTCATTCTCAAGAGTGATTTCTTTTTTGGTAAGAAATAAATCTGCTATTTTTATTGCTTCGAATAAATTCAATTCGATACTAAGTATGCTTATCACGCATAGGTTCAGTTGATACCTACTGGGCTTATCTTTATTCATCGTTAACTATGCTTCTTGGTATTTTATTTCTATCGACTACTGTGATATCCGGTTCTTGATTTTTCATTGCATTTTGAAAGTTTATTCAATACCAGAAGCTAAACAATTTCATTTTCTGTAAGCTAAACATTGAAAAATATGTAAAAACTGAACAAAAATCCAAGTAGTTCTTCAAATGAATATATAAATAATATTTAGTATTGTGTACAATCAAAACGATTAGACAAATCTTAGCAATAGCTGAATTTCATGATATACTCGTGTTCTATTCAAATTATTTAAAATTCTCATGTAATTTATTATTAGCTCTTACCGAAAATTAGTAACATTATAAATATATTTATACATAGATTGACTTTTAAGTTAGGAATATAGTAGAATTTTTACAGTTTGCATATTTCTATAGTAATTATCATAGAATTGTCATTTGCTAATAACATAAAAGAGTATTACCATCGATTAAATATACGTATATTATTCATTAGTATAGAAACAGATTTTATTCAAATTATACATATTCTAATAGATTGTTCTAGTAAATGGCCGTAAAACTGTAAGTTAGATGATGAGGCATAAATAAAATGATAAAATAATCCTACAATTTATCAAAATGTTTACTTGCTTAATAAGCATTACTACCATGTCACTTCGATGATTCGTAAAAATACAGAAATCTCTGTATCTCTTTTAGATTTTTATTGTTTCTGATTGAAATTTTTTTTTCGAAAGAGAGCAGAAATCTAGATATAAAACGTTCGAAAAGCATTGATTGTAATGATAACACTAACAAATTTCTTTGACAAATACTGTGTTTATGAATTCAAAATAACTTTTAAGCATAAGATTGACTTGATTGTATTTTTAATTTTACTAAATAATCTTCTTAACGAACATTTTAATTAAGAAACAAAATAGTTCTTTTTCTAGGCTTGAGAGAATAACACGTCTTTGCATAAAATATTTCCATGTTCAAAAACCGAAGATTCATCCAAGGTACGGGCTATTCTTCGGGTACGCATACTTTTTATTTGATCAAGTTGATGATTCAATTCAAGGTAGTTTTACTGAATTATACGTAAATGAATTATTGTTCTTGAACAATTTAGAGTCAGTCGTGGATAATTAACGATTATAAACAATATATCTCGGACATAGAATTTTTTTCGATCGTTTCTAAAGTGATTTTATACTTCTTAGATTAGATCAGTTCGATCACATTGTATTTTTCTTTCTGTTTACTAGAAAGAATGAAACAGTTAATGCAAGAATATATAAAAAGAATTTCATTGAAAAAGTTTTTCGAAGATAAGAAAAAAATCTTCAAACGAAAGTTATTAGGAAAATTTTCCACATCTTAGGTTACAAATGACTGAATAACCAATGATTTTATTAGAAATTTTAATTGGGATCTTGTAAAACTGTAGCAGAGTTTCGTATTAATAAAGCATACAGAAAATATCTCATGAATCCTATTTCGCATTACACTTTAACTATTGGCATATATCTGTTGTTATGAAAAATCATTCATAGAATAAGATGACGTCGTTAATATTGTTAGTATCAAATAGTGTAGAGCAGTCGTAATATTTCCTTCTATTGGCTGAGACATAGCTCTCTATTTCTATGATATGAAGTGTAGACAAAAAGATTTGAAAAAGAAACTTTTTCTATTAAATAATCTGTTTTTTCTAAATTCAAATAAGTTATAGAAGATTTTACTTATATGTGCTTTACTAATATATTTTATGACTTTAGTTGACTATTTCTGATCACATTTCTCTCGTGGTAATGAAAACAAAATCAACAACTCTTGTTGAATATTGTGTTTTATAATGATATTTCAAAAACAAAACGAATATAGAACTTTTACGGAACATTTTGAAAATTTTCTTGTTTGAAAATTAAAAAATGTGTAGATATAATTTAGATATTGATTCAAAAACTCAATAATTCTAATAAATAATTATCTTTTTGAAAGCTGTATCGACTCTTGAATCGTATGATTTTCTGTTTCTTATAACTAAATCAGTGTAAGATTTTTGACCAAATAAAGAATCCTTTCTTTATGTTAACTGTCAGGCTTTAAATAATATTTTAATGGTCTATATTCAAAGAAAGAAAAAGAAAAAATATCTTGGTATGAATATTGTAAAAATAACGAATGAAATATTATTTTAAAAACCTATATTGAAACATGAATTCTAAATCTTTAAATTCGTACAACTTCCAGTAAAATTCAAAAAATGTACTCCATTGTCTTCAATGAATGTCAATATTCGGTTACTTCGATTACACGTTAAATATTGAAATGAAATTTCCTTCATTATGATTAGTATTTCGCGTTATACATGTGAGTTCTTATCATAACTAGAAAGATGTTTTATCTCTACTGTACATGAATACATTATCTTTTTCAAATCATCACAAAAAATGATTTTCAAGTATTGTTTTTGTTTTTATTTTTTCAAACTTATTTCTTGAAGATGATCAGAAAATATAGTGAATGTGTTAATAAAATTTATCTTAAAAAATTTAAGTTTATTTTTATCTTGACCATAATATTGATTAATTTTGGTTAATTCCATATCAAGAAGCTTAATTAATGTAGTTAATTTTTCATGTGGAATTTTTTGTTTTAACAAAAATGTTTCATAATAATAAACAAACAACCAGACAGAAAGTATCGTTTGTAAATTAATGTATTCAACAAAATTATAATCAGAAATGGGATAAGTTTTGTAAGAATCAAAAATAAGAATAAAAATTCGATGAATAACATCGGATGAATTAACATTCTAAAAAATAGAAAAAGAACATTTTCTTTTGTTTTTTCTATTTAGAATAAATAAAATACTACATAAATCTGGGATGTTTGTTCGTAAAAAAGCTGAAATAGAATTTGTCCAAATTGATCTATTTGTTGTTTAACTTCAAATGAAGTCAATAATGATGTTTGATATGTTGAATGAATATTTTGAAAGATTTTTATTAATTCAGTAGATAAATGTGTTAACTGTTCAACAAAATGATAGTCTTGGTGATACGATGAATGAATTTGTTGTTTTGATGGTTTTCCATAAATAACATTATCTCGATCCATTCCAAGACGTTTACATTTATCAAAACGACAACTAGGACAATTATTACGATTTTTTGTATTTATTTCACATCGAATTGGTGAACATGCTTGTGGAATTGAATACAATGAAAGACTAGTTCGACGAAAAAATGCTTTACATGCTTCACATGTTAATACACCAAAATGTATTCCAGATGAACGATCATTACATACAAGACAACGATCACTGCAGCGAGGAACTAATAATGATGATAATGAATTATTGATATTACATCGATCAATTGTTGAATCAACACCTAAAATAACATAAGACAAAAAAGAAATTAATAATTCCCTTTCTTTTTTTTTTTATTAATCAATAAAAAATACCAGCAGCATCTAATTGATTGATACGAGAATGAGATCTCGAATTTGTATAGGTGGTTGATGGATATGTTGATGAGTTGCCTGAATAATATGATAAACTATCAGTAGTTGTATTATTATTGTTTGGTCGAAACGATATGGAGTCGAATGATGAGATTTCAGGTGGAACAGATAACGGATAAGAATAGATTGGAAAATATGACGAACGATTAAGCATTTCAAACGATGAATCCATTTATCTAAAATATGTTGTTTGTAATTTAAACTCCTATGGCATAAACATATGTTCATCAATTCAATCGATCTGTATAGATTATAATTTAAATAGCTCAATTACATATGTTTGTTCTACATCTGTTATAATCTCATAGAAAACAAAATATTGATAGTATCGCAAAAAAACATTGAATCATTAAACTTTCTATATGTATTTTTTTCTATCAATGATTATTCACCAAAGTTATAATATATATATATATATATACGTGAATGTCTATTTCTCCCTTGTCTATTTTTAATTAGCACTTTCCTCTCAGATCCATGTTCAAGTTCGCAAAGTTTATTATTTAGAAAGAGTCTATTCCTTCTCATATCATTATTACTTTGTTCGAGATGATGCGGAAATATTACTATTTTGACATCGTTACGAAAATTTCTTAAAAATGGTAAGCAACTCGTTGTAAAAGTGTGGATATTTAGATTCAGATTTATTCTATGACTTCGAATAACTGTATTTTGAACTTTCTGATTTCTGTTTATCTTCCTTTCGCTCTTCTTTATGAGTATTTGTTTAGAAAGATTTGGAATATAAAAATCGTCATATTATTTTATATCATCGTAGATTAACATTAATCATCTTGTTATTGATTACTATGCATAATAGTTCTAGTATAAAAAATAATACTATTTTGGTTTATATTAATCGTTCTATAACTAATAATAATCTTTCCTTAATTGTGTTACTTACTATTGAATAATCATTCAATAACAATAATATGCTGTTCACGAAAGGGATTGAATTGAAACAATCTTGTGATATAAAATTAGTCTTTTATTTTCTTGTCATTATTCATTGATAGAGCGAAATCATTCAACTTATGATATTTATGTGTGACTGTCACTTTCGCATTCTCATATTGAACACTTACTTGTTAACATTTTACTATTTTCCAAATTTGGTTTTCAAAAGCACACATTAAATTTGAAATAAAAACAAAGAAAAAATTTCTTTAACTTTTTGCAGGTGACTAAAATAAGAACATATTCTTTTCTGCAAAAACAGAATCAACTGTTCAATGAATGAGTAGGTTTATCGAAGTATTTTAGGTGCCCTTTTCTTTTTTTTCTAAGAAAGAAGGAAAGATCATTTGTCAAATAGATTGTTCTTCTCGATTAAACTATATATAGATGCTGTCTTTTTTTTCGTCGCAAAAAGAAACTTTTTCTATTGTCAGATGTTATATTTGATTTATTTAACATACATTAACGATAGAATTTTTCTTCTTGTTCAACTTGTTTTTAAATATTAAATTAGATTTTACCAAAAATTTTCTTTTTCAAAAGCAATAAAAGATTCTTACCTATTTATTTATTTTTTTCGTATTATTAATCGAAGAAAATGCTCAACTATGTTCATTTTTAGAATCTATCTATTCGCTGGTCATTCGGTCAAACAGATATCGATCAGTATATTTTTCTCTTCGAATCCAATCAAAACAAGAGAAACAAGAAAAAAAGAAGCTCTGCTTCTCTTTATCTCCCGCAATTTTATTGTCTTTATGATTTATGATCATTTTCCAAGTGGCCGATAAGATCAATTTTTTTCTCAACTTGTCGTTATATGACGAGTGACTCTTTAATCGATGACAAATATTTTAGTTGAACAGAAGAAACAACAACTCTGTTCGTTTATTCGATTGAGCACGACATTAAGAGAAAAAGCATTTCAAATGATTCATCTTCTCATGAAAATATATCAAATCAAACTAGAGCATTACATACGAGTTTATCTCTTTAATTCATTATAATAGAATTGTGTATAACAAGCGTACGAAAGAGAGAAAGAGACAAAATGTGTCATTAAATAAACAACCGTTAGTCATGTATTATTGAGAGGCCTTCTACGCGTTTACATCGTAAACGCATTTATTAGAATTGATACATTTTTTATCAAGTATTTATGCTACTGAAAAAAATATAAAACAGATACTTTAGCAGATCTGCTTACAGTTTGATAAATATTTCATTAATCTCTTTAATTCTACTATAAATTTTCGCTAATCTGACTTATGTGACATAGTTTGCACAGATTTCTTTTGATATAGTAGTATACGTATGAAACATTTATCATATTTTACTTTAGTATCTATATATACTTGTCGAGATTAGAAAAAAAATTAATTTGCTTTTTGACCAAGAATATTTTGTTTAGCAGATTTTGCTCATTTAATTAAATATTGCTGAGTGTTACGATATTATAAAAAAAAAGAAGTTATTCAAGAATCGATGAACTGAATGCACAGCTAAACATCATAATTTCTCCTAGATCGTAAACTTGTACTTATAAATGAACAGATTTTAAATGTTTCTTTCTTCTTCTCATTCAACTCAAGTTAACAAAAATCAATATGATGGTCTCTCTCGTCTATGAACACGCTATTCCCTCTGAATCCAAAATGAATTCTTTTTGATAAAAATCTAAACCATTGAGAGATGAAATTTAATTATATTTAACACCTGATCATTATCAGATTCTAATTAAATGAGAACGAAGAAATCAATAAAGCTGGTCACGAACAGTTAAATGTGTAATATTTAATGATTTTCAAAGTCAATGCTTTATTTTTATTGTCATCAGGGAGGAAATTGCTGTATTACTGCTATTTCTATTTCAATTCAGAAAATTGTCAAGTCCTATCGATATTGATTAAAGAAAGTTATTCGAAGTGATTTAATCTTTGTTTAACAATTTTATTTCACTCTCATAATAAATCCATGAATAAAGAAATTTTATAGACAAAAAAACGAGAAAAAAAAGAGTTTCTATTAAGTAGTTAAGAAATGCAGAAGACAAAGCCGGAGCAAAGCGAGAAACCAAGCACCTTGAGAGGAAAAATGAACTATTAGAAAAATATTATTTACAGAGAAGACAAAAAATGGAATGACAATAGATTGAGTTCAGCAGCACCAACAAATTCACCATTCATTGATATAATCAAATCCTGAAAAATTTTCTTGATCTTCATCACGAATCGGACGGGGGTCTTTTGCTGGTGTCAATATAGGTTCTTCCGATGTAAATTCTGTATCGAAATTTGAAACATCATCAGCACTTCGCTAAAAACACAAATGAGAATATATTCATCACTTAAATTGATTTCAACATAGAGAAAGCAAATGAATACAAACCACAATAGGAACAAACGGTGGTTTTATCTTTTTCGAAAGTAAATCTTCCCAAATAATATTCTATAATGCGAAAGAAAAAATAAATATAAATCGAGTCATGATGAAAAATATATAAACCTTAAAAAATGATTGTCGTTTAACATCAGCAGCATCATGTTCGCCAGCACCTAATCGATGTGAAACATTTTTACGAAGAAGCTTCAAATTAAATTTTAAAAAGAAGTTTAAATTTAAAAAACAATTAAATATCACGATAAAAATTATACCCGTTTCATAATAGTTATGGATTCAACCGAGAGAAATTTTGGATATTTCACTTCATCATTGACAATTGAATCGAAAACTTCTTCTTCGTCGTCACCTGGAAATGGAGATTCTCCAACCAGCATTTCATAAATTAAAACACCTTTGCAAAGAAAAATCAAGAAAAGAATCATGTAAAAAGAAAATTTTCTTTCTCGTTAGAATTACCTAAACCCCACCAATCAACAGCTCGTGTATATGATGATTCAGTAAGAACTTCAGGTGCCAAAAACTATAATTTAACATCAAAATAGTTATTAGACCTAATAAATAAAACAGTTTTCTGTACTATGTTGAAGTTTGTCATGATAAAAATTCTAAATTTGAACAGTTTATTCAAGAATAATCGAATTTTATGTATTTCAATAGTATTGCTTTCAATAGATTTTTGTTCAGATTTTGATATTTCATTTATCGACATTAGATAATTCGTTTATGAGGAAAAAATGAATTCGACAGTTGTCATAGATATGAAAATCTATCCAGGGCTGATCAAATGGTAAATCGTTTTTAAACATTTCAGTTTTATATTGAAATATTACAAAAAAAAAAAATATATATATATATATATATAAAACAAAACATTCAAAATTCATTGTGGATAGCCTACTGTTCTCTACTTGCTACAAGAACGATCTTCAAAATAAGTTTGAACTCAAATGGATTCGAATCTCAAACTTTTTTATGTGATGTGTTCTATTAGGAAACAAAATTTCGCTATCAATTTTTTAATTGTAAACAATTGAAACATGTATTAGAAAAATTTTCCTTTTTTATTATTTTCAGTTGTTCTTTTCAAATATGTATTGAACAATAATAAATATGATTTACATAAACAATGAAGTTTTCTTTTTATAGTATTAGAAGATAATTTTTTTCAAAAATATAATAACGTTAAATCAAGAAAACACGCAGGATTTATCATAGAAAAAGATACTGTATTGTATTTATATTCTTGAGATATTTCAACATATTGAGCTGAAAAAATAACTTACCTCAGGTGTACCACAAAATGTGCTTGTTGTTCCACCATAACCAATACCTTCTTTACAAAGACCAAAACTAAAAAACCAAAATGAATAAATATAGATAAATCATAAAAACTTACTCAGCAATTTTAAGATAACCTTCTCTATCCAATAATAAATTATCAAGTTTAAGATCTCGATAAACAATTTTATGTGAATGTAAAAATTCTAGGCCAAGTACAACGCAAGCAGCATAAAAACATGCACGTTGTTCATCAAAAACATCTTGATGAATATGCATCATAAGATCACCACCAAATGCATATTCCATAACAAATATAACATGATCACGTGTTTGAAAACATGAATATAAATTAATTAAAAATGGATGATGACTACGATTTATCACTTCGAATATTCGTTTTTCCGACATTAATGATTCAACTTCGTCGCGTGCTAATATATCGCCTTTTTTTAATACTTTCAATGCATAATAATCGCCGCGACGTGTAAGATATTCAGCTAATATGACCTATCGTTTTTAAAATAAAATAAAAATTATCTTTTTCAAAAAAGAGTTTAATAAAAAAAAATAATATTACTTTGCCAAAATGACCACGACCTAATACACTAACAAGACGAAATGCATCAATATGAACACCTTTTGGAAATCTAAACAATAAGAATAAGAAAAAAATTCGTAGAAAAAGACAAAATGAATGAAACCTGGAGTCAAGGATACTAAGTGATTTATTTCTTGGTGGAAGAATATCTTGTTGTTGTTGTTGTGGTGGTGGTGGTTGATTGGTATTGATTGATATTTGATTCATTGATGCTGATCGATTAAATTTTTGCGGTGGTTGTTTTTCGTTAACATTTATATTTGAACGTGAAATATCATTAATTGATTTCTTTTCATCTGGTAATTGAGAGTAGGATGAAAGTTGAGTTGTCGATGGATTAACAGTCGCTGCTACTGTACTTGTTTGACGTGTCCATGACGGTTTTGGAGCTACTGGTGGTGGAGGGCCTTTTGTGTTTGCTTTAGTTTTTTCTATGTTTGATGAGCCATTTGTTGACATTTCATTTGTATTTGATATTGCTTTTGTTGAAATTATTGGCCGAGCATATTGAATTTGTGATTGAGATATATCCTAAATTAATTTAGATGAAAATTTTTAGTTTTTTTCTTCTTCTGATTATTATTATTTATAATTACATCATCAAATTGTGAGACAGGCGGACTTGTTGAGTTCGATGGTGAAAATGGGCCACCTTCAATTGGACGAATTCCATCCGATTGCATCGTATCATATTGAGTATAATGTGATGGTGTTGGCGATGTTGGAATTGATGATGAAATTGTAGAATTTCCATCATAACAATTTGGTGTTATAACACCTTTTGTTATTAAACGATACCATAATGTCACATCAATACGCATATGTGAGGGACGAGGTAAATTTTTTCCTTTAAATAAAAACAAATATAATATAACAAAGAGAAATTACTTGTTTTAGAGAATAAAAAACCTTTTCGTTTTGTAAATAATTTTTTTTGTCGTTTCAATTTTGGTGCAGCTTTAACTAATGGATTAATAAATTTAATCTATCCAAATAAAAAATATTTAAAAGAATTCAAAATCTTTAAAAAAGTCTAAACTCACATCAGCAAAAAGAACTCCTTGTGGTTCTAAATGAATAATCATTCCACTCATTTCATTATTCGGATTAATAAAATCTTCTAATCGAAGAAAACGTATAGCACACATATTACGATAATCACGCCAAAATATATTTATTTCAAGTTCACGAGCCTAATTTAACATAACATTAAAATAAAAAGTTTCCTTTTATCAATCAAAAACAGAATACTAAATTTTCTTACTCGATCAAGTTCAATTGTACAACGTTGATCCCAAGCTTGTTGACTACATGGTTTAAAACCTGTTTCTATTGTTCGAACACTATCCACACGTAATATAGCATTGATTTCATCTTAATAAAACAAAAATATTTTAATTCAAAATAAGTGCATCGTTGTTTCTCATAGGGTCAGAATCGTCTGGGCTTAATATTTTCATCTCGACAAACACAATTGAATCAAAATTCAGAAACAATCTAACAATCTATGCTTCTAAACAATATCAAATGAATTTTTTATGTGTTTTATCACAAAAGCAATTCGTTTAAAAATCTCAACAATTTGGTGTCCAATTAGAACTTTTTAATTGTAATTCAACTAAAAGAGAATTTTTACAAAAATCCGATTATTTAGCTCATTTATATTATTATAGATGTAATATATTCTATTGAAAATAACTTTCATTGAATTTAACTGAAAACTCTTATGAAAACAAAATAATAAATAGGATTTTAGAAAGATGTCGAGATCGACAATACGCAACATAGTCTCTAATTAAATATAGATATGACTATTTCAAATACATTGATAAATGTTTTCAATGAAACTAATCAATGAATACTTCTCTCATAAGACAAATAGTAATATGAAAATGATTCTAATCGTTTGTTTGCATTTATATTTTCAGAATAATTAAACATTTTATAATATATTCAAACGTACTAATGAAAGTCTATGACTATGCTCAACAGAAAAGAAATATTTTTTTTCTTAAATATAAACTAGCTATTCAATGTAAATATTCAACTATCAAAATATAATTCATAAAACAATAAACGACAGTAAAAAGTAGTATGAATATCAATTTATGAGAAAATTGAATATCGAAACGAAAAAAACTACTATTTAAGAAAATCTATTCTATGTCGATAGAAATCTTAATAGGAGATTCAAGAAAAATACTAATATAGAATGTTACTTGACAATTCATTTTTTCCACGTAATGTTCTATATTTAGCATCTGGACTTGAACCAAAACTATCACGTTTGCTAACAGCAGGAAGAAGAGCATCTTCGAATAAATCTTGACAGCCAAGAAGTCTTAAACAAACAAAACAAAACTAGACACATCAAGAGTAGAGAAAAACAAGAATTGTAACTAACCGAACTTGAAGTTTTCCTGTAACAGCAGCTGGTTTCAATAAAGTATCATTGTAGAGTGCTGATGATTGATGATTTGAATTATTATCGTTTCTTTTCTTATATCTTCTTCTAAGCGCTTCTTCTAATAATGCAATTCTTTGTTTTGATTCAAATAAACTTTGATGTGCTTCAGATAAAAGTTCTTTTTTTGCTCCAGTCTGTTTAAGAACTTTAACAGCATTTTCACCACCTTTTTTCATTGTTGTTTCTATAGCTAAATGGTGTTCTAATTGTTGTATTGTTTGTTCTGATGGCCATAATGATTGATCATTTGAATAATTATTTTCTTTTGAATTATTATTATTTTTAGGTGTTAATAATTCTATTTCCAAGCGTTTTATTTCTAATCTTATATATTCAACTTTAGCTTTAGCATCTTTCAATAAAATTTGTGCTTCATCACACATTTTTCTTGATGATTCTTTCCTTTGTCCACTGTATGTTGTTAAAAGAGTTTCAGCACCAGCTTTAACTTTAAGTTCAATTTCTAGTTGTTTTTTAAGTGCATGAATACGTTGTTGAATTGGATTTTGTTCATTTGATAGTGTCGACGAAGGTACATTTGATGTTATGTCATTTGAACCTGAAACTTTTATTGAAGAAGAACAATAATAACATATTTCTGTTTATGTTTATTTACCATTTTCTAATTGTTTTATTTGCATTCGTAAAAAATCAGCTTTTGTTTTTGCATCTTTAAGAACAATTTGTGCTTCATCACACATTTTTCGATAAGTTTCTTTTCTTTGACCTGTATAAGTATTCAATATTGATTCTGCACCAGTTTTTACTTTTAATTCAATGTCAAGTTGTTTTTTTAATGAGTTTATTTGCTGTTCAATTGAAATTTGTTGTTGGTCATCGGTATGATTATTATCAATACGATCTAAATTTTTATTCAGAAAAACAAATATCTGGTTGTTGTTTTTTATTGTTTAGAACGAACAAAAATAAATACCATGGGAATTCATTTGGATTGTTTCATGGGAAGAACTCATTGTAACTGATTAAATGTTAAGCTAACAATGCCATTCAATGTCAATGAAAATATTTTCATCATTACTACAAGGGAAACATCAACTTAAAGAAGAATAAACGACGACAATAACAATTTTTACTTTGTATTTGGTACGTTAATGACCAATAGAATGAAGATATTTATAATCCTTCTTTTACAATATCGAACAGCGACCTCTGACAAAATATTCGTTCGTTTTTATTTAAGATTAGCTATTGAATAGAAACGTTAACACTAATAACGTCGTTTCTCATCGGAACTCATCGAGGATGTTAAATAGTCTAGGAGAAAAAACAGTTATTATTATGAGTTAGAGAAAAAAAAATCTTACGTAATATCAATGATATTAATCATGAAAAAAATATTTTTGATTGTTTTCTTGTATGTAATAGTTTAAATAAACAAATAGAATTATATATATATATATGACTAATATGTAGATTGTTCTGACATATGATAAACATTTTTCATATACTATTTGGTTGTTTCTTTAGACGCAAAAACAAAACAATCGACAATATATCGATTAGATTATTTGGTGAATCAAAAATATTGCAAATAAACAAAAAAAGGAGCTCAGTTATGATGAAGAAATGTTTTTTTGCGCTAGTGAATCTTGATAATTTTTTTTTTTAGTATCTCTTGTTTTGTTCACCAATAGTCAAAAATCACTTTCAACACTTGTAAATCTAATCAGTTGAAGAAAAATATCTTCGAATCACTCAACTGACTTATTAAAACTCCTAAGATCTTCTAATTTCAGCATACTTAATTTGGATCATTGAATATCAGTATAAAAAGAAAAAGGGTTTTTTCTACGTAGCTTTTACATCATCACATAAAAATAGGTAGTATCTAAAATATAAAACTACCGTTTTTGAATAAACTTATCTTATTTTGATTAGGTAATAAATCGACGATAAATTTGTTAAAATAAATAAATATTTAGATAAATGATGCATATCAGCTGAAAAATATTAACATTTTAGTTATTGCCAAACAACTAATAGAACAATCCATTTGCTATAATCGAATATAAATGGAGAATTCATCAACACTATTATTACACATTTGGAACACTTATTTTGTCTATCCAAGTATCATACATAACGACTAATGTATTTTACAGTGCGACAGAAAAAATAAAGAGCTTGTCTAACCATATTGTACAAATTTATCTGATATATTTGTAACTTGTTAAAACAAAGAAAAAATATTGTGAAATTTTTATGTTGAAAGAAAGGAAAAAAACCGTTTGTACTTCTTCATCATTTAGATTTCAAAATTATTGTTGTTAAAATTCTGTATCTTTCTCGTGAAATATTTCAATTATAAAGTTAATTAATTAATTAAACAAGTAATTTAGAAATTTATTTTAATTCTTAACTAATAATTTGTTTTTGAAATATATAAAAAGAACTTGTGCAGTGATGAGACTAATAATGATTCGTAGAACGTGTTTAAAGTTTTTCTACACATCGATACTTTTGATTTAATGTTTTAAAGAAATATCAAACAAATTCGGATGTAGTTTTACTTGTATTTCGATGGTAACTATTATTAGCAATGATAATTAAAGATGCCAATCACGATAGTGACAGTTTTTAGTTGAAGAAAATTGTCTGAACTTGCAAGAAATATTCAACAAAACCGAAATGTAAGACTTTAAGAGTCGATGCATCTCTCATAGACTAGTAATTAACCAAAGTTCTATTTAAATACAAGATGAATATCTCTGTTAAATATACCGTTTATAATCTGAATTCTACTTAGTATCGAAAATAAAAATCAACGTTGAATGTTTTAACATTTATATCTTTTTATTAATATTTAACAAAAAGAAATTTTATGAACTAAAATTTTAATGACATTCTTAATTAAAAGCTTCTTAAAACGATGGTAACGAGACTTTAAGAATCATCTTTTGATCAATTCTAAAAAGACAATTGGTAGACAGAAAAATTTTTCCATCAATGTCAATTATTGTTTCACATGGAAATCAAAATAAAATCAAATAAGTCAAAGTAGTAACAATAAGCACTTGTCAAACTAAGGTAAATAAAGAATAAAATAAATCCACAAAGTTTATTTAGTAGAAGAAAACAAATGAAATTCAGACAAGAAAAGATTGAAAAAATAGTTTTATGAATTTAACTTTTTTGATTTAACTAATTTTTCAGTTTAGAAATGACCGATAATTGGAAAAACAAATAAAATAAACATAGTCGATCATTCAAAAGTTAAAAAAAAAGAAAAACAATTTTGTTGAACAAGATTCTACAGAAAGAAAAAATAGACACATCGAAATGAACAATTTTTGATGTTTCACAGGAAGATTTAATAAACGAGACAATTGAAAAGTTGCATAAATCTTCTTTACAGATGACGATATCCATTAACATCATCAATGTATTGTAAATCGAGATGTCAATCTAGTTTTTTTCGCAAATGATACTTACTATTTATTTATGCATTACAGAACAATCGAGTATATTAGAAATAAACTATTCGATAAATTTCTTTTTACTATTTGTTTCATTTATTCGAGATAAAATCTAATATTATAAATAAATTCATGTACAGTTCTTGGTCTATGTTTACTTCTGTGATCTAGGCAATTTCTGGTCGGTGTTTCGTTCTTCATCGTAATATGAGTCTGAGTCCACCTGATCAATAACGTCATAGTAGCTTACCACAAAATGCTACATTATTATTCAACATGTAGATCATAAGATCTAGTGTATTCCAGCATTGCGCCTCTGTGCATCTTCATTTCCAGACACGATATGTGTCGAGAATAATTAGACTTCAGACCAGGGTTGCCAAACCTCCTGATTTAGCCAGGAGAATCCTGGTTTTTAGACTTTTCTCCTGGTTAAAATATCTCCTGGTACCAGGAGCTGTTTTTTAAGGTTTTCTCCTGGTTTTTGCAATTCTGTTTCATTTTGGAGGTTAATGACATTTTGAATCACTAACGTAAGACAAATCAAAAAAAGAGAAAAGAGAAAAACACAAAAGAGAAGCATCACACTATGTGATGAATGAAGCGACTAATAAAAAAGTTTGTTTTCATTGATATACGTAAACTAAGATTATTACTTTTCTAGAATAACTCAATGGTAAGAACTTATATGCTATAGATAAAAAAGACTTCTTTCGACATTTATCGAATTTTTTATACGGAAATAGATAAAAATCGGTGAAGCATCAAATTCATTACAGGGAAATCTTGTATCACAGCTTTTACTACCTCTGAAAAGTCCTGATTCTGTTTCACTGAAACAAAATTCAAACGACTGTGAAATGATTAGTAATATAGAATACATCTGACTATCTTAGTTTTTTTTACGCAATATTTAGACAACAATGTGCCCGTCAATAGCTCAGCAGCAGAAAATATCAATCAGTTTCGTGAACGAAAGTTCTCCTTTTCTTCGAATAAAGACAGCCAAATAGCTTCATGATTTCGATAAATATCTTCTGTTTCTTCTCCTGATTTAAAAAAAATCTCCTGGTCAACTCCTGGTTTTTTCGGCAGAAACTCCTGGTTTTAGAAATTTGAGTTTGGCAACCCTGCTTCAGACCTATCATAGTTGCTTGGGCAATCGTTCTTTTTTTTACAATTTATTCATAGGTGAAATGTTTAAAATAGCATCCAATGTATTTGGCGCAACACGATAACGCGTAAACTAAATACAAGAATGAAATGGGTCCGTAGAAATTTTTCAATAAAATCCCTGAATGTTTTGATACTTATAACATTTTTACAAGGGCTTAAAATCTCTCAAGACAATTCGAATATGTGTGAAATTTTCTTCTAACAACTTTTTCGGTTAAGATGAACGTAGAAATTCTTGTTCTCCTTGATTTGAATACTGATCGGCACCACTCTTATAGAAGCTTGGCTCTCTCAAGCGGAATTTTTCATGTTGACCGGTGTCTTCACAGTTCGCTCGGATTTGTATTATCGAGTTTAGTTGATTGGCGTTCCTTTCAGGAAATAGATTACACAATAAAAATTTGAATGAAAAAAACTTTTTTCACATTGAACACACCAATAACATGGGAAAAACTTTGATACTTTCACTCATCAGTTCAAAATGTGATTTGAATGCGTGCCGATATGAAAAAATTAATTCCAGTGATTGTTCAACTTTGTAGGAAAACACTTTGATAATTGTACTGGGTAAAAATTTTAAATTACCAATGCTTGATTAGGTAGGTGGTGTCAATTAATTAGTTATTTTTAATACTTCCCTTCTCAAAATAATAACACACACACACACCCAATTCGAAACTGTAAAAATGTGGAAACTTCGGATTTCATCCGAGAGTTATGTGTACTGCAAAAAGTGCATGGGACATGTGAGTCATTCTAGAATGTCTGAACACCAAAATTATCATGAGAAACTAGGCAATTTGGTTTCTGGATGCAGTTTTTGTGCATTTCGAGACCTTTTTCAGGCGATGTTTCGTTAGAAAGCTATGATTTAGTTCAAAACTAGTATCAGATTCAGAATCAGCGTTAAAAACTGAGTCGATTTATACATGTTGTGGATAACTCTGAGAAAATGTTTTGTTTTGAAAAATCCCTGTACTCCCCCTCAGGGATGGTCTGGTCAAAAATGACAATTTTTTCGATAACTCAACCATTTCTTGACGGATCCTTCTCATCTTCGAACTCGACTGAGATATTAATGAGATCATTATGTGTTCAAAATTTCATGACAATTGGATGAGGCTTTCAAAGGTTATCGTGTTAACGGCCGGCCGGACGGACACACTGACCGAATCTAGAGTGTACTCATTTTTTTTGAGTACACAATAAAGTTGACATTAAAAAAAAATGACTATTATACCACAAAATAAAATTGTGGTATATCGACTTTGTTAAGATGATTTCTATTTCATGATGAACAATAAATTGATTAATTATCAAGAGATAATTTCTTTGACCACCAACACCATTTTGATGATAGAAAAGGACACAATGTTTGCGTAATCTTCTGGCTGTCTGCATTTTCTAACTCCTGAGATGATTGAGATTCATGTTCACAAACTAATTTCGCGTCTGATTAAATTAATATAGAAGAAACATTTATAAAGTTTCGAAATAATCTACCCATAACCCTATGATAATGATGTAACTTAGATTAATTCATTTTTCGCGTTCTATTTAAGATATCATTTTCTATCGATTGATTTTTTTTTCATTTATTTTCTCTGTTCAGTTTGTAGAGTTTTCTACAAATTTACAATGATTAGGACTATTTTAGATAGATTTTCTACAGACACAAAGTAAATAGATATTTAAATAACAGTCATTGACGGGATTAGTAGGTACAGCATTGCATGACAATGGCAATGATGTAGTGAGAGTAAGAATATTTAAATTAATTAAAAATAATGTGTTTTTTTCAATATTATTTATAGAATATCTCACGGACAAAGAAAGCGAAAGATGTCGTAGACATTTTCTTGGTGTCTAATTGGTTGAAATGTGGTATAGTATGGATCAGCAACGTTGTCGGTTTCTTTAATATTTTTGCCGACAGTGCAGTGGTATAGTGACAATTAACTCAAAAAACAGAAGCTTGGTTTTACTATAAACGCTACTAGAACTATGGTAAATCACTAAAAGATTCAATTTGAGATTGGAAATATTACTTTCTATTTCTAGGTTGAATTCAAAGGACCTGGTTATACAAGTAGTTATAACAATATCTTTATTATTATTCCGGCTATTATTATTGTTGTTCTAATTGGTTTGTTTCATTCAAATTCAATAATTTTCAATGAACATTTGTTTATTTTATTAACAGGTTTTGTTGCTTATCGGTTGGTTGATAGTTTAGTGTCGAAAAAACGACAAAAATTAGAAAAAGCACGAATGCGTCAACAGAAAAAAGGAGATCGACAAGTCTCACCTCAACCATCTCCTGGAAAACCAAAGCGAAAATAATTTTAGTTTTATCTACTCATATTTTACTTTTATTCTGTTGCATTCTATTGATAATAGAATTTTATTTGAACGAAAATAAAACATATACATACATGAAGATAACAATAACCTTGTCATACTTCACTATAGTTATGATAACATCTGAAGTCGCGTGCTATTATGCTTTTGAGTTGATATTTCACACATCAGTGAGTGCCGATGAAACTTAGAAAATGTTAAAACCGCTATGTTCTAGATAGAAATTCAATAAAAAAAAAACAGGATTATAACTGTTGACCAATTGGTTATAGCTACAATGACTTCAAAATTTTCGAGTTCTAACTGAGTCTTGCTTATCGGCAACATATGATCTGAAAAACATCCATCAGTTGGGATACTAATTTCGTAACTCGATTCTCTCCATTGATGAAAATTGAAGTGAGCAAACGGAATGTATGATCGTGCTATCGAAATAAATCCCATCAACAATAGCTTGTGATCAATATCGGTTTTGTACTTTATACATTTTGATACAAAACATTCTTGTGAATTTCTGAAAATTCAATTCAGATATAAATATAATCATATTCGCAGTTAATAAAAAAAATAGAGTCAATTTATGAAAATAATCTATATGATAAAATACATTCATCAAAAATAAAAGAATTCTAGTAGGCATTATTATCAATGTAGACTATCATATGCAGCATTGCAGAAAACATATTTCTAGACAATAATCTATAAGCAGCTCATATTTTATATCGGACATCTGAATACATTGCATCACTTTCGTTACGCTTATTTGAATACATTTCTCGTATATGATCTTCCTGTTAGACTGTTTTCTATTCCACCTTTTTTTCATCGTAAATAAAATCTCCATACATTGACTGTCCAATACTAGATCAGTGATAAATTTTGCACTCGTTGAAACATCATCGTTTCCAGGTCTCATTATGAAAATAAAATCACAGCAGTGCTACTTTGTATCGAATATTATGTCACGAAAAAAGATTGTTGTGTAATTGAAATGTGTTCCTAGAATCCCTTTGCTGTCACAATATTAGATATAACCTTAGGTCGATGAAAAATTATAATATATGTAAAGAAAACGATGATTCATTTGTATTTTTATTTTTCACAAAATCAAGTTTTTGTAGGGAAAAAGTGCTTGATCTCCCGTTTTTCAAATGTAATACGTTCAATCGAGCTGAATAATCTTGTTTTTTCTAAAACTAAAATACTGACTGTCTATCTTTTACGATAAAAAAGTATTGTGCACAACTGGTATTTCAGTGCTCATAAAAAGCTTATAATAGAGAAACACTCATTGTTGAGAGAGTTTTCCGTATTTTTATTCGAATACAAAAATATAAGGTAACTGGAAAAATTGCCCCATGACAATATTCAGTAGGTCCTGAAAGAAAAGTATTCCTCGAGGAATTCATCTGTCAACGTCCTAATCAATTACCAAAATCTTAGTGAAAATCAATCTACCTTTGTAATCTCGATACCGGCATCGATTAATCTTTTTTTTAGAACTGTACTTGCCTTTCAAATAAATTGTTTTTATTTTATTCATTCAAGAATACTATTAGAATATTGTTTTTTTTCTACAATTTAGTGTAATATAAACCTAACAGAGTAATTAGTAGCGTCGTTTTGAAAGAACACTGTAGAATTTAAGCCGTATTGGTTTACCAATCAGTCATATAGAAACTCGTATTTTCGATAGAGACGTTTTTCAAAATTAGATTCCGATTTTTATGAATCGACGCAGAAATCATAACACAAATCTCAATGAAAATCCGATTATACAACTATGTTAGAAAATATTCGATGCTGTTCGAAAAAAATTGATTGCCGATTTGGTATAAACATCTTATTGTAGAATATGATAGGGAGACATTGAATGGAAGGAATTTGAGTTAGTCAAAAGTTTTCTAAATATTTTCAAATGAATATCGTAGCTCTAGCCGCAACGTAAAGCAAAACGCCATTCGCAATTTTCCATTCTATCTTTAACTATAATGCTATTATCAACATCAGTTTGCTGGAATATCAACATTATTCATTCAGTTGTGACTGAAATTCTAACGCCATGAAATGTTCATTGGAGAAAAAGATTATTTATTAAAGTTGATTAAATTAATGTTACAAAAAAATATGGTTATCACTATTCTTCGATGAACCGATAAGGCGTCTAAACATAAACAAAAGTTATTTTGTTAATATGCAAATGTAGAACAATGCAGTAAATTACTTACAAAGCCTGACGTTTTCTTGATGACTTTTAATTGATGAACTAGTCGTGTGATATGTTCATGAATATCACCTATTGATAAACACTGTTGAGCACAGTCTTCGATTATTTTCAAAAACTCCGCATTATTTCTGATGTATCTAAAGAATTGATACAAGTTCTCTCTGTGAAGCGATAATTCTAACTCAGCGTTGTGTTGAAACTTGCGAATTTCTAAAAGAAAATCGTAGATTTAAAAGGAAATGCGATTTCCAAAATTCAATAGACAAAGAAAAAGAAAATATCAGGACATTTATAAAATGACTCGAAATTTCGATTCATTACAATTTTCAAAATTGAGATTTTTGTCACTTCGGGTGTCATTAAAAGAATTCATATCAGAAATGACCGTATGAGATGATGGACCAGTACGAAATATTCGTGTCTGAAAATTTTACATGAAATTTTTTGTTAAAAAAAAGAATGTTTTCATTTATTTTGAGAATGTGCAATATTAGAAAAGCTACAGAGATGGCATTATCAGCCTGTGCGAGTGAGCGCTGTTTATTGCTAGTGTCGGTGTTGGTTTAAGCCTTGGTGTGATCCTGGTGGGATGTGCGAGTGCTCTCTTAATCTTCACATCCACATCACTAAAGGATATTTGATTTTCATAAACCCTTATAAAAATTTATGAATGTGCAACGCATACAATTAACCCTGAAGATCAAGTTTCTGAGAAAATCAGTCACTATGGAATATCGACGATTCTGAAATATTTCACCGTGGTCGATATCTGAGTCTCTCAGACACGTACTCTTTAAGGTTTAGAAAAATTTGGACATGTATACGGTGTAAAAGTATTTATTATATGTTGCAATTTCATAAACCCTGAAAGCGTTTATTATTCTACAAATTTTCGCTGCTACTTTAGAGATTTAAGGAATAAATAACAAAAATCTGCTCTAATATGAATACAAGCAATTTTTACTCTTCCAGTCTCAATCATAAAAAAATATTGCATTGAAGTGTTGTGTGTGCCCTTTCTCGTGCTGCAGGGCAAGTTGGAAAAAAAGCGCTTTATAGAAATATCTGATTCACATAAAATTTGCTTGCCAATATTCATCGATTTTGCAGTCATAAATATTATCTGTCGTTAGAGGTTTTAACAGAATTCTACAACGCACTTGTTTGTGCAATCATGCACAAGTATTTAACGAACATCGGTAACATTACACTTATATTGTGCTGCAGAAATTGGCAGAAGTATCAGTCACGAAGAGTGGAAATCCTAGTTTTTGCCGAAATATAGAAATAGAGTATCATAAAAAGATAAAGCATACGGTTAAAAACTGTCAAAATTTCGAAACTCTCCAATATTATGTAAATATTCTGCGCGAGTACGAGAACGCTTTGGCAATCTTTTTCTTTATGCTCATATTTCTACAAAATCCACAAGAATTGTTTATTTGTTTTAGTGTTTTCCAAAACGTGGGAGCGTTCTAGATACAAAGCCCTAAACATAACTACCTAATTCCTTCGGATTATATTCACGATTCGACATGGTTATTATTGTCACTATCAAGAAATCCACCAAAATATGAGTGACTCATTTTTCGCAGTCAGAAAATCATTATCCTTTTGAAGCTTAATCGGAATACGAATTTCATCAAATATGAATAAGTGGATATTTTGCAGGTTCAGCAATATCTTTCGTTAGAAAAACCTTAAAATAATTATTAATAAAAAGATTTGTTTCGATTAAAGAAAGTCAATGAAAATTTCTTCCATGGAAGTAAAAAAATTTGCTTAATGACCCTTTTCACAGCAAACAAAATTACTTTTGTCAAAAACGAACTTTATGGCGTGCTTTTCATAAGCCGAAAAATAAGGTCTCTTACGGATTCGTTTTCTTCGAAGAAGACATCTGGTATTTTGTAAGGTGCACCAAAGGCGAAAAACGAGCAAAAAATTTTTTTTTCTTTATTTTTTACATGGTTCGATAGAGCTTGTTGAGCTGATCACCAATATCACCTTTAAAACATTTTTTGGTCACATTTTGAATGAAA